>JAHDVE020000782.1:0-14660 GCA_022606495.2 Halesus radiatus
CAGGCCCACTAGCATTATTAACATCGAGCCCCCGTAAGACAAGGAGTACATCCCGATGCCGTATCCTCAGCTTTTTCATATAGAAGCCGCAGTGAGGAACCGACGGCGGGATGGCACCCCGGTCGTCGAGGGCCGAGTTTTCTGCAAACATTTTCCTTAAAAGGTTGGCCTTTTCGGTAGCAGTGTTTGCTAGTGAACCGTCAGGTCTGGTAAGAGGCGGCAGACTGGATTTTCAGAAATTGCGACCTATGGAGCCCGCTAGCGACCAGAACGCCCTGCTGCCATGCGGGCAGGCAGCTAGCTTTTTACTGATCTGTAGGTCATGCTCAAATTTTGACCTATTGATGATTCTTTTACTGTCCTTTGCCAATTTGTTATATGCTGATCTGTTTTCTGACGTTCGAGATGTGTTGTAGGCTCGGTAAGCCGCGTTTTTCGTCGAACTGCTTCGGAGCATTGTCGACTGAACCACGGCTTTGAACCTACGCCAGTTTCTTTAATGGTTGATTGAATGAAGCCATCCATCGCAGATGTGATGACTTCACTAATTTCCTGGGCACATCTGGATGGATTCGAAGTCTGAAAACAGACAGCTGACCATGGGAAAGCATTAAAATGCGCCCGCAGACCGAACCAATCTGCTGACCTATAGTGCTACATTTTTCTCTTCAGCCTCTCAATTGGGGGTCTAAGTTAATAGGGATTGATGTCGTCACCAGGCAATGGTCGGACGATCCTAAAGGCGCTGCGACATCAATCCCATAACCACGGGGCTCGGTGGTTAAAAATAGGTCTAACAGATTGGAGCGGTGAGTCTGGACATCAGGAACCCTCGTAGGCTCCTGAACCAGTTGCTCCAACCCATGGCAAAGGGCAAAGAATTCCGCCTGTCGGCCAGCCGAGTTTGTTGAACATGAGAACTTCAACCACGGTTCATTATGAACATTGAAGTCCCCAGAACAACAAACTCGGCCGAAGGGTAGCGGGGTAAGAGGTCATCAATAGTTTCGCTCAAATGTTTAAATAGCTCGGATGAGTCTGATTCGCTTTTGACGTTTTCTTGTTATTTTCTGTTCAATTGATTTTATTTGTGGAACGTATTACAAACAGTAATACAAATTGGCGCTTTCTCTTTTTTTTAATTAAAAAAAAAACTTTCAACGTCACAAAATACTACACGCTGTATGAGATTGTTTCTACTATCTTGGTACGATAACCGATTCTGTACAAGGACCTCGCATAGGGGTTTGTAATGAAACATTAATCCATTTACGATATATGACAACTATTTCTCTCCGGGGTACAACCTGCTACCAGATCCTTACTCGTCTCTTTTCTAAGTGTTACTACGAACCTTCCCGGTTCCTCTTTAAAATCTTACTCGCAAATCTTCCCGATTCCCTTCTTATTTATTACTAATGAACCTTCCTGGTCACCTTTTTAAAAACTACTCACATAAACCTTCCCCGTTTTGTTCTAAAACACTACCAACTCTCCAGATCAGTTTTCACGCTATTTATTTCATTATAAGACAAAGAACATTCAAAATCATACATCGTATCATATATTTGATCGTACCAAGTCTTCCTCAGACGTCCCCAACCATTTGCCTACCATTCACATTGTTTGTTCATCCGCGCTACATGTGACAAGTCCGAACCATCTAACCGTATCTTTGTTTATGTGACATATCCGAACCATCTAACCGTATCTTTCTAAATCTTGTTCATTACGCTTTCATTATTCTTAGTATTATTATTATTAATTGTTTTTTGTGTTTAATTCGCAGAACTCCGTTTAATTAAATATATATATAAATTAAATTTATTATGATATTATCAATTTCTTCGAATAATTTATTAATGTGACAGCAGTTTGGACATTCATGGCCATTTTCAAACTGCAGTTACGTAACGTTGAGATGACTTCTTAAATTCCAATGTTTCCTTCATTATTTTATAATGACGTGACTGCTATTGACTTATTTAAATGTTTTATAAACAAACTGAGAAGTGGGGAATAAAAAATTTACTTACTTTATTGATCAGTGTTATATTAGGATCATTCGTTCGTTTGTCAATTTTCAATTGTTCAAATAAATTTAATCTACGACCCTTTCTTTCCTTATGTAAGATATTAGGGTCAATGTTGTCAATGAGGCTGTGATTATTCATTTAGGGATGTTCTGTAAATTTAGATAAAGTGTTTCCATTATCATAACATCGTATATTATCTTTGAATCTTGTTGAAAGTCTTTCCGTCTGTCCGATATAGGTAAAGTTACAGTCGGCGTGGTCAAATTTTCATTCATACGAGTATATGCCACTATTATTAAATTTAGAAATTCTACTTTTTGAGATTTTTTAATTGTTCACGTAATATTATTGGTTCTAAACGCTACATTTAAATCACATTTAAAAATTTCTTTTGCTATTTTTACTGATATTTGAACGAGAAATTCCAGACATGCAACTATTTCAAAAATGTTGTTATTTACCGGAAATATTAAATTAATTTTAGTTTTAAATTTCTTGCATTGATAATTTTTTAAAAGTGATTTACCTCATAACCGTTAGTTACGGCAATTTTGTAAGTTAGTGAGATTGCGATATATAAGGGAATGTTAATGAGTCTATGTACCATTGAATGGGAAGCTAATAGTTTATGGGACCAAGGATAAGTTGAGTTTGCATTTATTATTGTATCTGTAAAAGTAGGTTTTTTAAATATTTCTAAGGTATGTCTATTATAACTTTTACCTTTTGCAAGTTTTTTTTGTTAATTTTAAAATTACAATTTATATAACAACGTAATTCTTAAATCTCCCTTAGCTGAATACACAATATAGTATTTCCGATAAGTATGCGACATCCCCATTTGTTGGAAAGGCACCAAACGACAGTTGGATATCTTCACCAACTGGGCCAACACCGTTAATATTAAAATCTGCTTCGCAGTTGAACATGGTTGGCGGTGAAATAATTTATTTTTTTAAATATTTAAGCTGAAGAAAAACGGACTCCTTGGTTTTGTAAAATTAATGCTTATTAATATATTAATTATATTATATTATAATATATTAATTATATTATATTTGTATTATTAGTATATTACGTATGTCATATTTATATTATTAATGTATATTTTTATATTGTATTTGTATAATTAATATATTGTATTTATATAATTAACATATTATTTTTGTATGCCACAATTATTTTATTATTAATACTTGTATTTATTGTTTGTAATCGTGTTTATTAATAAAACTTTTTTGGATAAAATAAAACCACTAATATAGCGAATAAATAAAAATTTCCAATTTTTTGTATTTTATAGGAGAATATTTCTAATTTGACAAAAGCGTTTTCTCCTACAGTTTTTTTTTAAACATTTTCTGTATTAGATATATTTAAAAATGTAATAAAAGATATTTAAGAAAACAGAGTATTTTTATAAAAAAATATATATTAATACAAAATACAATACTTAAAGTGAAAAATAAAAAAAATAATTAATAGTTATCTGTGTTCACCACTTTACATATACATATAATAACCTTAGAATACATACATATATTCTATGTATTCATGAAGAAGAAATCATCGCTTTCGAAACATGTTGATATGTGTATAAATAAAGTAGTGAATACAAAGTAACTTTTAATTAATTTATTAATAATGACGCTACAAATCGAACATTATTCTTTTGAAGAAATTATAAGAATTAAAAAATTATGCTTTTATTTTAGTAAACCAAAAATTGACGTGAAAAAATAAAGCCACACAAAACATTTTAATAATGAATGTATTTTATTTGAACCTACTTAAATATATTTTTCATAAATACATCGTTTTTGTGTTTCGATGAAATTTTTCGTGATGCTCGTTTAGCCGATAGAAGTCATTTTGAAGTAAAAAAACAAATGTTTCACAGTGTTCTTAAATTCGATTACCAGAATAAATTGTAATAAATAACTACATTTGATGCCAAAAACTAAACAATCCTTATTGGAGTTCTATTTAACGTACCTAAATAGTTTAATTTACGTCTGTAAATTCGTTAGACAATAATACATTATTTTCAAACAATTCTCCACCGCAATAATTCATTTACTCTATAACTTTCGCCATTAATATAAGCGATTTACATTCCTCTGGAAACTTGACGTTTAGTTTTTCCTCGAGCACTGAATATTCCAGTTCCATTAGCGGCTCGAAGCCGTTTTTCCGGGCCGATATTTGTGTGGCCTTTGACGTGAAAATAGTTTCCGTGACCTTGATGCCCAGGGCCTTGCAGAGTGGGGTTCTGAAAGGCATTCATTTATTATTTAACACAGGAAGTGCTATACATTTAATTACAGTGATTTCCGAATTACAGAACCTTCGACTAATGTGGTTTTTTTTTAAGTCCGTAGTATCTAACATTCTGAACAGCTCGTAAAGCGATCGACAAAATGCCAACGATGACCACAATTACGTTTTTCAATAAAAGGTGCGATCTTTATATTCAATTTCAATTCACATTTATATAGCAAAAATAAGATGTTGAAACAAAATGAACCAATACAAATCAATACTTTTAAGACCTGCTAGTGAATGCCTCAACACTGGTTCTCCTAGGAACGTGTTCACGTAACACATAACTTCCCATTCACAGTTTAATCTCCCTACACCTAACTTACACTCCACGTTATAGAAAGCACATTTATTGTAATTTGAAAAACATATTTTTAATGTACAAAGATTGTACGAGACGTGTAGGCCCGCACAAGGGACTGTAAATATTTAGGCACCGGCACACGGGGATGCATTGCAATTGTGATTCGCTAGTCCTCCTGAGAAAGATGTTTGGTAGTTTCTAGATGTGGATGTAGTCGCCCAGAACGTACTTGCTTTGTATCACTGGCCAGTATGGTCGATAGCTTGAGGTGGTGTCAGCTGTCATGTGAGCGAGATTTACTGCATATCCGGGACGGCATTTGGGTCGGATCGGTTGTGGCAAGCTTGTGGGTAGGCTGGGTGGTTGTCGGGCTCAGATTGCGGCATATCCGGGGACGGCATTAGGGTCGGACCAGTTGCGGCATGCTCGTAGGTAGGCTGGGTGGTTGTAGGGCTCAGATTGCGGCATATCCGGGGACGGCATTAGGGTCGGACCGGTTGTGGCATGCTCGTAGGTAGGCTGGGTGGCTGTCGGGCTCAGGTGGTGGCATATCCGGAGACGGCTTTAGGGTCGGGCCGGTCGCTGCAAGTTTGTGGGTAGGTTGGGTGGTTGTCGGGCTCAGATTGCGGCATATCCGGGGACGGCGTTAGGGTCGAACCGGTTGCGGCATGCTCCTAGGTAGGCTGGGTGGTTGTCGGGCTCAGGTGGTGGCATATCCGGAGACGGCTTTAGAGTCGGACCGGTTGCTGCAAGCTCGCAGGTACGCTGGGTGTCTTTCAGGCTCAGGTGATGGCATATTCGGAGACGGCTTTAGAGTCGGACCGGTTGCTGAAAGCTCGCAGGTACGCTGTGTGTCTTTCAGGCTCAGGTGGTGGCATATCCGGAGACGGCTTTAGGGTCGGACCGGTTGCTGCAAGCTCGTAGGTAGGGTGGCTGAAGATATCTCACTTGGTGAAAAAAGCAGTTCGGGTAGATTGAAGATAAATTATAGTTGCCAATTTTCACGGCGGAGCAGCGTTACAGTGAAGATCTTGCTTCGTCGGAGTTGTGAGCGGGAATCGCCGCGCGTGCCACGTGTATGGTCTTTTATAGGGCGAGCGGAGGTATTTTTCGCATGATTTTACCTGTTGTTATTGACTTGTTTTTCTCGGGGGTCGTTCAACTCACATATTTGTTGTTTTGATCCATTTTCGTACAAGTTCTAGCCTGTGTGAGTTTTGTTTACGTCTTATTATATGCCTTATAGTCCGTTTGATAGAAAGATATTATTTATAATGTATAAATATAAATAAATAATAAATAGATTAAAAATTTAAAAAAAAGCACATACAATCAGATAAATGGAAGGGAATAGAGTCAGAGAAACTTCACGAACTCCTTTGAATAATACAATGAAGCAACACTTTTACAAAACAAGAAGTCCACTTTTTTTTTAAATTATGTGCTCATATAGGGAAACTAATCAGAGGTCTCCCATATATAAATTGGCTAACTTTTTTAAGAGGACTGCAGGCTTAGGGTGAACTGCTAACGATCAACAAATCTGGTAAATTTTGAAGGCGGCAATATGTCTAAAGCTTGACGCCAACTGACTCATAAAGAACTTCATATGCCGAATACAATAACAAGACAAGGCATTTATTTTATGTGCCAGACGAATTTTCTTCACCTGATATGGCTTAGGCGTCAGCAAGCCGATATGTTGGACACCCGTACTATGAATAAGTAGATATCTCCGTTTCAATCTCTCTTCCTGTCACGTGCTTTGTTTATGAGAAAACGATGGCGACAACACAGATATCATTAATTGTTTTTGTGCTTAATTCGTAGATCTCCATTTATTTTTTTTGATTTATTGTAAATCAAATTTAATAATGTTATTCTTAAGTTCTGAACGTATTTTTAGTTTTTATTATTGTTACAGCTGTTACAGGCATTCAAAGCCATTTTCAAACTGCCAGTTGCGCGTTCATATGTAGCGCAGATTCACAAATATATGGTTATGGTAGATAGACTCTACAAACCATTACATGATTTTATATGTGTTTTATTATATCATTACATTACGTATTCCAAAAATCACTTTAAGAAGGCATTTTTCCAGATCCCTTGAAAATCTTTCATATAGTCCCGATATACAAATCTGGCTCCAAAAACGATGTAACAAATTACCGACCCATTAGTCTCTACTCGTTTCATATTTCGGTAAAATATTTGAGTCAATTGTTTACAAAACGATCTCCAACCATTTCCGACATATGCTCTGCCCCTACTGGCATGGATTTGTGGCAAAAAGGTACATAAATACAAACCTGCTAGAATACGTTGACTACCTACGCGATTGCAGTAATTCTAAAATACAAGTCGATGCTATCTACACAAACTCTCAAATCTACACTGCTGTTAAAAAAATTAGATGACATCGGTATCCATAGAAATCTTCTCCGATGGCTAGAATCCTATTTATCATATAGAAGTCAATTAGTAACAATCAACGTATTCAACTCTTTCTCCATAACTGTCCCATCAGGGGTTCTACAAGGGTATCATCTTGGACCCTTGCTATTTCTAAAGTTCATTAATGATTCAAAATTTTCACTTTACGCCGATGATTTGAAACTTTACAAAGTCATCAAATCAGAAGAAGACTGTAAAAATTACGAAATTATCTAGATATTATTTCTTTGTAGTGCGAGAAAAATGAAATGGAGTTAAACATAGGCAAGTGCAAAGCAATTTACTTCACTCATAACATAAGAAAACTTGATTTCTCATACAGTACAGGATACAAGATTAGAAAAAAAACTGTATTAATCAAAGACCTCGGAATCCACTTTGATTTTAAATTGACATTCAAACAACACACCAAAAAACGGTAAGTAGGGTGAATAAGATGTTTGGGTTTATAGCGCAACCCACTAAGCTTTTCGAAAAACCAATAAGCCTCATAATTCTTTACAATTCATTGGTTTATAGCGTCCTGGAATATGGATCAATTGTATGGTCTCCACATTACACGACACATATAAAAAGAATTGAATCCGTTCAGAAGAAATTCTTACGTATCTTATATCGATCGGGAGTTCACCATCTACTAAAAGGCAATCAGCAAAGACGTAACCATTTCGAATTTGAGAGTCTTCATAAAAGAAGAAAATTAATTGATTTGACCGTGTTTTATAAAATTGTTAATAATCTGGTTGATAGTAACTTAGTGAGTAAGATCACACTATACGTTAGACCCAGATGTAAAAGAAATTTTCATTTATTCTGTAAAGACATACACCTGAATAATACGGGATATCATTACCAAAAACGTCAATATTGAACAATAAAATAAGTAAAAATCACAGCATTGACATTTTCTCAAATTCCTTAAATGCATTTAAAATCGTAATACCGAAAACCATATCTGATGATTTTTTTTATATCTTTATAAATAAAATTAAAATACAAAATTATATTTAAAGCAAGTAAAATCATTGAACCTTTTTTGGTGACATTATTTAGCCTTTTTTAACTTGACCATCGTACTAACAAACAATATCGTGTTTTCGCACTTACCGAGTTTCAGTGAGATATTAACATTGTTATTTGTAACTAAACAATACATAAACTTTATAGCGTACACCACACATGTTAAATTTGAATTAGAGATATTTACACGACAATTGTACATATATGATGTATTATGTATGATGCTTATATGTAAATATTTTGTTAGTATTTCTTATAAATAAAAATGGTTCAGACATGACACATGTAGCGCGAACTGAAAAAGATACGTTTAGATGGTTCGGACAAGTCACACGTAATGCGGATTGATAAAGATATGGTTATATGGTTTGGACATGTCATACGTAGCGCGGATTGACAAAGATACGTTTATATGGTTCGAACAAGTCACATGTAACGCGGTTTGATAAGGATATGGTTAAATGGTTCGGAAATGTCACATGTAGCGCATGCGAATAAAGATATAGTTAGATGGTGTCACACAAAGTGCATATTAACAAATACTCGTATACGGTAAGATGGTTCGGACATAGCGCGGATGAATAAAGAAAGAGAATGGTAGAAGAATGGTGAAACGATGTGGGAATATGAATGAAGCAAGAAGGGTATATCAATACTGATATGTGTGGGGGTTCATTTTCCTAGCTTACCAATGAATGGTTAGTTAATTAGGATTTAATTACCTAGCATTAAGCATCTCCGCTACAACGCCCAGTCCTCTATATGCAGTGCCTACTGCTAGCCCAGCGGCTCCCAAATATTCGTTTACTCCGAAATGCTCGTAGACATTAAATCGATTCGTTACATCGTCTAATATTCGAACAAGTGAAACTGGTTCCTTAGCGTAATCCTAAAACAAAAAGGAGGTTTATTTCTTTCATGAAAAAATGTGCCTTTGTCTTGATATCAATACTGTTTTATATTCCCTTTCCTCTTTATTTTGGTGGCAATAATTGTTACTTGTTACAATACATGAACCCATAATGTGATGTTTGTGAAATAGATGCGTATTGATTTGCAAATTTCCGTTTTGTATTCAATGCTATTTATTAAAGTCATGCTAGTGACTAAATTGTAAATAAAATGCTGTTAAATACGTTTTAATCAATTTCAACCGCCCGCCCTTTAGGTTATTATTTAAAAAGTAGATGCAAAAAAACCTCGTTTTTTTCATTAGATTTCGCAATAACTATACGTTTCTACAATATACCAACTTGTATGGGAGAGACGAACATATATAAAATAACAAATTCGTTAGAATCGGTTTACCTCGAAATACTAAACGAGATGACGCAGGAACAAACGTGACGTATACGAATGTTTTGTGGGTTTCGGTTTTTTTTTGTACCTGAACGTACGGGATACGGCTTGTTGCGTTCGAGCGATAATATAGGAGGCATATCACGTACGTTTGTATGGGTAGGGCTGTTTTTTACACTTATGGTTTAACGTACACAACTTACTTAATAAATTGAGCAAATATAACTCCCTTTCCCTAACTTGATTTCGTTTTAAAAAATCGTGTGATGGCGATTATAAACTAATGTTTTCACTGTGTAACGTGCTCCCCGTGCACAGTGGGGTAATTATTTATTGTATAATATACGCCCTATATGGGCTTTTACATATAAAGTTAGTTTTAATAAACAGGTGCAAATCGCATCACAGTAGGTTCAAAAATAATATATCGAACAAATACAGGAATAAGATAGGTAAGTACCATTCTAAGTAATAAGTTCAGAAGCAAAAAATCAAAACATACCTCACATTCACTATTACTTATACTCTAGGCACATATATTAATAAATATAAAGGATGTATGCAATAATTGTTTGTTTGTATTTGTATTCAGAGCAGTTGAAAATGTCTACTAAATCTGAATATGTATTACCTATTGTGTGAAGTCGAGGTACCAATGAATATTTTTAAGACTCAGTTCTGGAGTTATTGTTACAGATAAACAAGATTTAGATCGGGCAGTACTTGTTTAAATATTAAATGTGATTAAGCTGACTATATCAGGGCTGTCTATAAAACCATTTAAAAAGTTATATCAGAAACAATTCTGCTATCTGATAGTTTTAATAATTTTAGTTCATTCGTTAAGTGATTGTAATTTATAGTTTCAATGGGTAAACCGAGTTTATAGTTAACATATCTTGAATTTGTGTTGAATATTTTCAATGGAGTTGGAATGAATTTTATAGTGAGGGGACCATATAGAAGAATTATATTCGACTTGCCTACGAACTAAGGAAGAGTATAATAATTTTCGTTTTGAAATATTCCTAAAGTCTCTCGAATTTCGAAGAATGAAGCCGAGCATTTTTAAACTTTTGTTAGTAATAGAATTGATGTGAGTTTGAAAATTAAATTTAGAGACGAAAGCAATTTCGTCGACGGACGAGAGAGACATGTTATTGATTTTATATTGTAAATTGAGAGGATGATTCATTTTATAAAATTGATCGTATGACATTTACTAATGTATAAAAGAATTTTTATAAGTTCAAACCAATCTTGTAATTTATTTAAATTTAATTGAATGAGAAAACAGTCTTCAATAGTTTTTATTTGTTATGATAATATGAATGCCTAATACTATTATTAGTGAAGTAAATGAAAGCATTCATCACTAAACCAATTATCAATACGGATATTATGATAATATGAATGCCTAATACTATAATTAATGAAATAAATGAAAGTATTTACGAGTAAACCAATTATCAAATACGGATATTATGATAATATGAATGCCTAATACTATTATTAGTGAAATAAATGAAAGTATTCACGAGTAAAGCAATTATCAATACGGATATTATGATAATATGAATGCCTAATACTATTATTAATGAAATAAATTAAAGCATTCGTCAGTAAACCAATTATCAATACGGATATTATGATAATATGAATGCATAATACTATTATTAATGAAATAAATTAAAGCATTCGTCAGTAAACCAATTATCAATACGGATATTATGATAATATGAATGCCTAATACTATTATTAATGAAATAAATTAAAGCATTCGTCAGTAAACCAATTATCAATACGGATATTATGATAATATGAATGCCTAATACTATTATTAATGAAATAAATTAATGCATTCGTCAGTGAAAAAATTATCAATACGGATATTATGATAATATGAATGCCTAACCAGATAGGCCAGATACAGACAGGGCTTGTCAAGGTGTTGCAGCGTTACTGTCTCCTAGAATGGTGGAATGTATGTTGCAATATGAATGTGTAAGTCCGAGAATAATGTGGATCCGATTCAAAATCGGGTTGACAAGAGTGTTTTTAGTTATATGCTATGCTCCTGTCAACTCCGAAAGCGATGAAGTGAAAGATGATTTTTGGACTGGTGTGAGCGATGTGATGAGATTAAAAAATATGAATGAAAGGATTATAATGGCAGGGGATTTGAATGGGTGGGTGGGTATTAGAAGGGATGGTTTTGAATCAGCTTTAGGTTTATTTGGGGATAAAAAAACGAATGACAATGGAAACAGAATGCTTGAAGTATGTTTAGAGTGGAACCTATTTGTATCAAATACTTTTTTCAATCATAGAGGTATCCATCAATATACGTGGGAAAGAGGAAATGAGAGGTCAATGATTGATTTTGTAGTAATTGACTCTAGGTTGAGAGCCGTCACCGCAGACACCAGAGTTTTCAGAGGGGCTGAGATAGAAACCGACCATTTCCTGGTTGTGTCGAGAGTAAACCTCTTCCGCGGCTGGCGCTCTAAAGTGAAAACGGTGTCGACCTCAACTAGAGTCAAAATAGAAAAATTGCAAAACGATAATGTAAGAAGTAAGTATGAAAATTGTGTAGAGATGAGACTGAATGATAAGGTAATGGACGGTCTAAGCATAGACGAAACATGGGACCACATAAAAGTGAGCCTCTGTGAATCTGCTAGAGAGGTATGTGGAATAAGTACGCAAGGTAGAAAGAAAGGTGATGCATGGTGGGATGATGAGATTAAAGCACTGGTCTCAGAGAAGAAGAAAGCGTGGTTATTTCTGATAGCGGCTGGCAGTGCTTCTAGCGAAGAGAGGGATAGAGCGAAAGAAGTTTACAAGGGATGCAAGAAAAGAGTACGTGATGGAGTGAAAGAACGAAAGAAACGCCTGGAAGAGGAAGAGGGGATCAAAATGACAAACCACTTCCAAGAAAATATTAAACTATTTTGGAAGGAGGTCAAAAGGTCACGGAATGGTCCAGAAAGTGGATGTGTGAAAGTGGATGTGTGAAAGTGATAAAATCGAAAGATGGAAAAATGTTGACGAATGAGAAAGAAATAAAAGAGAGATGGATGAAATACTTTGAAGAGGTCTTCGAAAGCAATCCGAGTGATAGAGATTCCAGTGGCGAGTCAGGTATGAATGACGATGGAGTGAATGTTCCCAAAATTAGCATGGATGAAATTAAAAGATCAATTAGATGTATGAAGAATGGTAAGGCTGTTGGTTTCGATAATATTGCTGCTGAATACTTTAAAGGAAATAGCCGTATAATTCTCACATGGTTATGCAAACTTTTTAACCAGTGTTAGAGGAGGGTTACACCCCATTAGATTGGAGAAGGGCTGTGATCATGCCTCTATACAAAGGTAAAGGGTCACGCATGGAATGTGGAAATCACAGGGCTATTAGCCTGCTAAGTTCAGTTGGTAAGCTGTATGGTAGGATATTGATTGAAAGGGTACAAATGAAAACAAAGGATAAAATATGGGATGTGCAAGGCGCATTTATGAGTGGAAGGGGGTGCATGGATCAGATTTTCTCGTTGCGTATGCTCACAGAGAAGTTTCTGGCAAAAAATCAGAAACTTTTCTGTGCTTTTGTAGATCTACAAAAAGCATACGACAGAGTTGACAGAAAAAAGTTATGAAAGGTGTTGTCTAAGTATGGTGTGAATACAAATCTTATACAGGCAATCGCATCGCTGTACGAGGGAAGCGTTGCATGTGTTAGGGCAAACGGTGATTTTACGGGGTGGTTTGACATCACAAAAAGGTGTTAAGCAAGGCTGCGTAATGTCACCGTGGTTATTCAATCTATACATGGATAATTGTATGCAAGAATTGAAAGAGGTGGGCTCGGGCGCAAAAATGAGTAGCCTGCAAGTATGTTGCCTGTTGTGCTCGTATGCTGATGATGCGGTGCTGATTGCTAACAGTATGAAAGATCTACAGTCCCTCGTATCTAAGATGAACGAAGTATGTATGAATAATGAGCTAATGATGAATGTAAGTAAGTCTAAAGTCATGGTGTTTGAAAGAGAGTACGAAAGCAGTGTGCAATATAATTGTGAATGACGAATACTTGGAGCAGGTTGATGAGTTTGTATATTTGGGAAGTATGTTTACGAGAGATGGAAAGACTGATAGGGATATTGAAAGAAAGGTGAATGCAGGAAACTCCATTAACGGAGGACTGAACGCGGTTGGCGCAAAACAAAAAGTTGTCCAAGGAAGCTAAGCTAGCAGTCCACAATGGAGTGCTGATACCAACCTTGATGTATGGCAGTGAGGCATGGAACTGGCAGAGGAGGGATAGTAGACTGAATGCTGAGGACGAATGTTATTGAGTGTTAAACCATTGATCAGGTGAAAAAAATGTTGAGATTCGTAAATGCAAGGGCTGATGTAAGCATGGTAGAGATTAAAAGGACAGATGGTTTGGGCATGTAGAGCGAATGAATGAAGAAAGGAGTGTAAGGAGAATATATGACGCGAATGTGAATGGAAGAAGAAGCCGGGGACGCCGAGGAAGACATGGCACGATCAAGTGAATCAAATACTCGAGTCGGGCCATGTCAGAAGTCGGAATAACAGAAGAGAATGTATGAGGCGTTGTATGAATGTGAATGAAGCAAGAAGTGTATGCCAAGATCGAGTTGTTTGGCGGTCCATCCTCTCTGCCTACCCCTGCGGGGAAACGGCGTGATGGTTAGTTAGTTAGTTAGTTATAAATTAAAGCATTCATCAGTTAACCAATTATCAATACGGATATTATGATAATATGAATGCCTCATACTATTATTAGTGAAGGAAATGAAAGTATTCACGAGTAAACCAATTATCAATACGGATATTATGATAATATGAATGCCTAATACTATTATTAGTGAAGGAAATGAAAGTATGCATGAGTAAACCAATGATCATTATTGATATTATGATAATATGAATGCCTAATACTATTATTAGTGAAGGAAATGAAAGTATTCATGAGTAAACCAATGATCATTATTGATATTATGATAATATGAATGCCTTATACTATTTTTAGTGAAATAAATGAGAGCATTCATGAGTAAACCAATTATCAATACGGATATTATGATAATATGAATGCCTAATACTATTTTTAGTGAAATAATTGAGAGCATTCATGAGTAAACCAATTATCAATACGGATATTATGATAATATGAATGCTTATACTATATTA
>JAHDVE020000783.1:0-204339 GCA_022606495.2 Halesus radiatus
TATTGCACAAGAGTCCCAAGTGCTCTCAAACGTCTGGAGCCAGTGAGACTGGCATCCCCAATTGGGGTATATTGTGAGACTGAAGGGAGCGGGGCGAGAAAGGAAATGGGAATGAAAAATAGGCACGTACCTGGCTATTCAGATCTGGTCACCAAACACGGCTAAAGTCATTTCAAGCAATGTTTCTATTCTGAATGGTGGTCTTTCACCAGGGCGATACTGAAAGTATCTACCACTCTGGTGTTTACTCGCCTCCCGCAAACAATGTGGTAATTGAAAATATTTGATTTTTTTATTAAGATTGTGATTTCATACATTTATTTTCACAATCTTGACTTTATTTTGTTTACTGTATTCAAGAAAATATTTTTTATGAAGATTTTGAAAAATCAAAAATGTCTGAAAAAAGTCAGTGGCCGCCACTAGTTTAGTTGTACGTTGTTCAGTTAACCGCTTCCTGGGCGATCAAGAAAATACGCGAGGAAAAAATGATACCAATTTGAGCAATCATGCAAAAACACATGATTCTCCTAGGAAATGTTTTAAAATTGAACGCTTTAAAAATATATATGTATTTCTTTTTGGAAAGATTATTGCAAAATAATTCACCCGGGAAGCGGTTAGGTTCTAATTGTAGGACCTAACTTGAAGGCCAACTCTTGTTAGAATAAAATAAAGTAAATGTGTAAAAGTACGAGGTGTGTTCAAAAGAAAAGGTGAATTTTGAATTTTCGCGGGTTGTGTACATTCGATTATCGTTTTTTTTTTGGTATGTTGGTACACATATGTTTATCATATGTTAGCATTATCAGACATTTTGGATCAGCGGTTTGTTTTTGACAACTGGAAAGGTTTGTTTTTTCTTCGATTTTTTACTAAAAAAAAATTTTGTAAAAAATCGAAAAACATCGATTTCTTGGATTTTTTGAAGAAATGCTGATAAGGACATAGAAAACAAAGCAAATCTAAACCACTTCAATCGGACTGATGATGCCCCAGAAAACGGCTATCAAGTTCCGACCAAAACTAGGAAATTCCACCATAGGATTAACAATTATTAACAATTTTTTTCTAAAAAGAATCAATTTTTTGGATATTTTGAAGAAAAGCTGATGAGGACATAGAAAATAAAGCAAATCTAAAATTTCATTTCAATCAGACTGATGATGCCTCAGAAAACGAACCTAAAGTAAAAAATCGAAGAACACACAAAAACGTGACTAACCTTTCTAGTTGTCAAAAACAAACCACTGATCCAAAATAGCTGATAATGCTAACATAAGATAAACATGTGTACTAACATAACAAAAAAAAAATCGATAATCGAATGTACACAGCCTGCGAAAATTCAAAATTCACCTTTTCTTTTGAACACACCTCGTATATTATAAGATTCTTTGGCCGACTTTTGATTATCTCAAAGTCTAGTAAATCATCATTATATAATAAAATGTGAGATAAAAAGTGAGCAGTTGAATCAGATAAGGAATGCAATGGAGCTGTTTATTTATTATACTGCGGTTTTACACATTGTTTATACTTAAATCCAAATATTTTAATTTGGGATATTATTATTTACAGATAATAATATAAATGCTTACCCATTGGCTTTAGGGCTTTTCTTTTCCGGCTTTTCCTGTTTCACGGTCAGAAGTGCCTTGCAATTATTGGTATTGTTAACCTGCTTCCATATTGCCGTCTTGTTGACTTCCTCGGTAATGTTGATGGAAGTGATTGGTATTTTCATGATATTTCCGTTGGCCAGGGGGATGGTCAGGTTTCCGGGAAACGGTGGAGGGTTTCCGTAGTTCAATTCCTGCGGGATAATTCAAATCATTTGTAGGAATTTCACATTCCTTTATGTTAAATAATGTTCCACAAGTCCTTACAGTTTTCTCTTACTTTATTGGCAGTTTTTTTTCATTGACTTGTCATGAAAACCACACGACGTAAAATGATACATTGTATTTTTCTTCATTACGGTAATATACCTCTGCTAAAGAGGTAGACAAATTATTTTACCAGAATTAAACATATAACCTAGGTAGGATTGGTATGCGCACATGGTACAAACAAGTAATTAATAAAATAATTGTTTCAGCACTGTTACTGTTTTAAACACTTATTTTTAGCCATCTTACGATATCCATATAATGTTTCATTTCAAAATCTATTTTATTATTTTTTTTTTTTGCTCTTTTAAATCTCGTTTTTTCTCCATAAATTTGCACTCTTGTCCCACAAAATGGGCATCTTTACCTCATTACGACATGACTTCATTAAATGCGGTATTACTCTGCACACCATTAATTCAATATACTTTATGGAATGTGTGGGATTGCACTAACCTTCCCGTATTCCGAAATAAAGAATATTAACCTACGGTGTCTCTTTTTGATTGATCTTGCCCATCAGCTTCATCAGGTTGATTCCAAACATCTGGATCTGGCATCTGGCCAGATCTGTTATGTGTAATAATATTATTGTCCACTTTGTTAGTATGTATGTACCTAATTATTATTCAACCAATGTGCGTTGTCTTTCTGAAACCTTGTTAGAAGCTGCTTTCCTTGTGTTTATGTGAAACTTTATATGTACAGCATAACTAAGCACTGTATTTTATATTTTAAATTAATTTTTATTATTTTCTAGCCATTAAGGCCATGAAAAAATATTCTCATTTTAAAAATTACAAATTAAAACATTTTGAGTTTGTGTCAACTTCTTTTAATACAAAACATTATTTCTGTTTGGTTTCAATATCGTTTCCATTGTACTTAACCTTTCCGCGAGTATGGACGAAACGGTTTGTACGGATTAAAAAAGGCCCAAAGGAGTATGCACGGCTAAAATTCAAACGCTGTCATTTTTAATGAAAATATTTGACTTGTAGTGGCATCTATGGACGCCTGCGCATAGTTTCTTGAAGTTTTAGGATAATTACCTAAAATACTGACTTCACAATTTGAGTTTAGAAATTCATGTGATGTCATTCAATAATTCAATAAAATTCAGCAAAAAAAAACTCACTCCCCACGTACAGTTAAGTTTGCAAAAACTTACACGCGGAGAGGTTAAAATGATTTAAATATAGTGTTTTAGGCATAGAATAAAGCTTCTGTGGTTTTAGACATCATATCTATTTATTTATTCTTCGTTAAGTGGTTCTTGCATGGAGATGAGGTAAAAAATAAATAAAAAGCAAATAAACATTCAACAATAATCAACAAAAATTTATTCATTTGGCACAGGACATCTAGAAACTTTACATCTTTTGTATACAGTCTGTCACGACAACACGATGTTTACAAAACTATCAAAATTGCACCTAATACTGTCTACAATGACTACATGCTATCCTTTGTCTAGTCTTCAAGTATTATAGGAATCATACACTCGCCCCTCAGTAAAAACTTCACAGTTTTCTACGTCAAGAGGCCACATTTGGGAATATCAATAAGCTCTTGGATAATTGATTAAATTAGACAGTTGGTAATACGTAAACATAATAATGTGTATATATATATAATATTCTAAAGGGAATACTTTACATTACAAAGGCGATATTCAAATAATTGGGTAACATTTCATTTCATTTGTAAAATGATTAATACTAATGGCATTACAAATATGTTCAGAAGTATAAAGGGGTTACATTTCATGTGATGTTGTCACATTAAGGCAATTGGGAAGTCATTCCGAGCTATGCTTAAAGATTTCATTTCGTAAGAGGGTATTTATATTAAAATTGACTTAATATTCTAAGAAATACTCAAAGGATTAATGTGCCAATATTCATTTGAAATTATAAGTAAATAATATTTAGGATTGGGGTTCATAACAATCAAACAAACCATTATAAATAAATAAAATGAACAGGGGATGAGTGTTTTTTTTTAAATGTTCCTATTATGTTGCTTTTATTCCTTTCATGTTTAGTTTGCACCTAATACTATCTGTGTTATGAAAGTGTACAATAATAAGAATAAGATGTAACAATTATGTACAATTAATACAAAGGAAGTGTAAAAAAATGATTTTGTATTTAAGACTGCAAGAATAAAGCGAATGAGTTAACTATAAACCCGGTGTTAATTATTTTGTGCATTTTAAATCTGTATTAAATTTGCAGATATTTGGTGAAAAGAAAACTTTATTTATTAATATCAAGAATGTCATTAAGTATTAGAAAACTGCTTTCGATCGATCAAACGTTTCAATTTGAATAATGCACATAAAGTAAACTTTTGTATTTAATAATATGTAGATATCTTGGGGAACAATAATTAGTTTTCTGGTTATATTATTTCCTTACGTATTACCTATTTACCAGCAACAGTTGTGAGTTTCTACCTGCTCTGTGGGTGAATGATACTAAAAGTTTTCAATGATTTATATCATGCAAGAATGATTAAAAAAAAACATTAACTACTAAAACATGCTCAATGCTCATTGCATAAATAAAAAATCACTCCACACCACCAAATAAATGAGTTTTTAAATTATGTATGTACAAATATTACATAGCTGATTTTTTGTATTTTGTAAAATGTATTAGCTGAACCTTGTATCTACTAAGTGGATAAATAAAACAATCTATTTATATTGACGTATCACATAAACAAAACATAATTTCTGTAATGTATTTTGTAAATAATATTTATAGTATCCGCAAGGTTTCGTTTGTCTTGCCATTAGCTATAGCTATAAATAAATACTTTCGGTTTTATAGTAACATCCATAATTAAATTGTACCTAAACAACAATAAAAAGCCCTTAATAAAACGTAAAAGTGTATAATTGTTTTCTAAATATTTAAATAGTTAAATAATATTTTGCTAACAAGGTTTAACGATAAAAGATGGAATGACGAAGCAAATAATTGTATAAAGTTTGTAATAATATCTACATAATTCCTTATCTTAATTTAAAAATTATTTAATTTATTTTGAATAATATGTAAATTGGTATGAACATCATTTAAAGACACTATGTATTACTGGGATTATTTACAATGCTTTATGTACAATACACGGAAAAGGCATTTTTGGTAGGTAAAATGTAATTAAAAAAATTTAGGATTTGTTCGTTTATTGGCAGGATAAACAAAGGACTGCACAAGTCCACTTACATATCACAAACACTCCTACTCAATCTAAGCCAGGTAGCTTAAAGCATTTCTGCCGTTAGAGAATTTAATTGACTGTGAAATGTGCACATATTTTCAAACTCTGGAGAGTATAAATCATGCTTTGCCACACATTCATCTAAACAAACATTTCATTCACACAGACATCCACCAAGAACAGAGGAGTACAGTGACAGGACATGGCTAAACGCAATACATTTCCAATGTACACTTCTCGCACCAGCCTAAGCTTAGGTCTGTCTAATAATACTTGCTACATCTAATCCATTTGTACATTTTAAGTTGTGGAAAGGTACACCTGAAATCTCAAACTTAATATCTCTCCTTTATCCACCCAGTCATTGCCATCAGTCTTAACTGTGTTTGTTTGTTCCATTAGTCAGGAGTTTCTGAACAAACCGCGCCAAATTCTTATTCTTCTCAAAAGGCAATCGGTTCAATCAATCCTCACATATCAATCAAAATGAAAGACAGTAGATACCTAGTAAGTTATTCTCATTCTTGACACTAACAATAAAAGTAGTACCTATGAAGTTTGTTAAGAAATATAAACCGACTCATCCAGAACAAATAAACATCATTCGGATGGATTCTTTTTTTGACCCTTTCACTATGTCAATGAGGGCAACGAGAATTTGAAATCAGTGAGGTATATTCACATCAATTTGTTAATAAATCGGTGCATTTGCTTCAAGTCAGGCTTTACACCTACCTATTCTCATCAAAAAAATAATAATTAGTTCTATCTCTAAAACATTGGATCAAAATAATGTTCTTGTGCTTATTTTGACCACCAATACTACGTATGTCCCGACTTAAATTTATTCTATTTTTACATGTTGCTGATAGGTTGATTGTAATATTAAATTTAGTCTAATTGATTAATTTGATAATGCATACTGAAGATACCTATTGATTACCTATTGATAAAATACATTATTTTACAATTTTACTTTTCCATAAACAATAATTTAGTCTTACATATCTTGCACCATTCTTCGTCTCAAGGGGACAGACTCTCCAATCAAACACTGATTTCTGTTTCCTCCGTCAAGTGCCAGACACAAGTTTACAGCAACCAATGGGAATTCTACATTTTACTAGGCCACTTAAAAAATTACTTAAAATAAATAATAAAAACTAAATGAAGTATATATCAACAACAACATTTTGAATTTTTTTTTTAATCGTTTCTGTGACATTATTTGGTTGGTATTATTGTAAATTACAGTTAAAATTTCCCTTGTCACCAGAGAAAATAGAAAAAAGCGATTTAATGGGAACTTTGTCCCCCCAATAAATGTTTTTATTTTAATTACTGACTTAAAAAGCGATGAATGAAAGTCGAGCATGACCGATGGAATGTAAAATAAAAAGACAATGTACTGAGTGAATGCAATGATGGTTTGGTGTTGATCTATTTCCATTTGAAATAGCCAAGTAATTTGGTGCCGCAGCCCACCTCAGCGTCCAGGTGATGCAGGTCCTCCTCGTTCCTCTTGGTCATCTCAGGCATCACATCGTCCAGGATCTTCAGCTCCCGCCGCGTGAAGAAGAAGTCCAGGGACTTGCGGATGCCGATCATCACCACCAGCATCAGCGGGAACAGGATTGATGTGGAGGAGAAGGACTTGATCAGCCACAGACAAACCAGACAGGTGAACTGGATTATGGTGAACATGTGCACCCGCTTGATGGGAACCTGGAATTTCAATCATCTTTATGTTAATTGTTATACAAACGTGTGAAATAGATACCTACCTACTTAGTAGCTCTCCAAAGATTATTTTGGCTTGTTTTTATAAAATTATTATTAAGTAAACTGTTTAAATAGGTGGATTCTAGGCAGTCTAGACACTGCCATTAAAAACGATTACTTTAAAATCGTAATATAGAAATAGATTTCAAGAAATAAATGCATTGGTATAATATTATGGTTTCTGATTTGAATCCTAAGAGGATTCTTATAGATAATAAATAATTTAAGGAAGGTGCGTACCTGTCTCAAGAACATATAGTCAGGTTGGTATTTGGGCGGCATGAACATGATGAGAATCCTGTCGAAGAATTGCAATCCTTTGAGGGATGCTGCACCCATATACAGGAATACCCCAAACAGCACAGGCATCGGGATATGACTCAACATTGGAGTCAGCAGCACAGAGCATCCTATCATTAGGAATATCAGGATGTGGGTGACTCGCTGCTCCCTGACGCCCAGGAACTGTGGTTTCTCTCCAGGGGCTGCGCATTCAGACTCTAGTTTCAATGAATTGACGTGGTTAATTGACAAGACGGTCGCTGCTACGAACCAAGGAAGGCCCATTGCGGAACAAATCATTATCAAAATGGACAAGATGAACAGATCGAGATGATATCCACACCCTTTCTTCAGCTTGTTTTCTTTCCTGTTCACGATGACGGCGGAGATCTGCTGGTCCATGAATATGAGGATGGTGCCAAGAAGGGCGGGAAGAACAGCCACTAAGGCAGACCATGCAGGGTTGCGGTTGAAAGGGTAGATGACCCATCCACGATCCGCAAGGGTAGGCTTGAATTCTCCAGGGACTTCGAGCTTTGGCGTGTTGATGCCAACGTAGTAGTCGAGGAAGGTCATAGATAAGATGGCGATGATGACTGAGAAGTCGCTGACAATCTGTCGAACCTATTGGCATTATAATAAATACAAATTAGTGTGTTGACTTCTGGAAAATGGTTTTATAAACATTAAACCGACAAACTCCCACACAGAAAGTAGTAATTAGGGAAAAAGTCTTGCCTTTGATGGGAAGAATAGCGAATTTTTGAAGTCCTTCAGAATAACTGATAAAACGTATGTTCCCAGGAACAAAATTATAGACATTAAAAATACATCAGGTACATAATGTTGAGAGTCACAGCCCGCCCCTAGAAGTGTTCCATTATTTTCCTGAAAGCATATCAATCTAGAAAATTATTAGCAGCTCGCAGTCAGGTACTCTTATTATTATTTAATGATATTCCATCTCAACACCGTCTCGTTAAAGCATCGAACATACGTTATTAATCAACTCACCAAACAAGCCCTTTTATCCAGAGCGGTCCAATTTAAATCTGCTTTGACATCGGAATAATTAGACTGCGTACAATAGCAATCAAAGTTCTGTATATCGTTTGGATGGGTATTGATTGGAAAGTTGGTGCCGATCAACAAAACATTTTCGACGGCCTGAAAATTAGGAAAAAATCAGTTAACAAAGAAGACTTAAATAATTAAAAAGTTATATTACGATGAGCAGATGCGAAAATTTGTACATAATTAATTACCTTGTAAATAAATATGAAAGCTATTAAGCATGCGAAGTTCTCCTCTGTGAACCGCGTGATGTAGCAAACCAGAGCACTTGCGTCAACAGCGACCAGAATTAACAAAATGATGGCAATCCACGTTCCGATACAGAATCTAAACGACATGTAATCCCAGTCCACCTTTTGGCAGAATTCGTAAACGATCGTTTCAAAAACCAGCACAGGACCAGTTGATCCTAAAATAGTTAAAGGCTGTCCAGAGAAGAAGCCGTAGCCCATGCCGCAAATAAAGCCCGATACCAGAGACTCCATAGCGGCCATGTTCCTTCCAGTAGCATGTCCGAGAAGCCCCCCAAAGGTGATGATGGGGGAGAGACAAGCGAAGTAGAGGAAGATCCACGAAGCCACGCACTGTATCGCAAGAGCGTCTTTAAAATCTGACCAGTAATATGGAACTTTCCTCTTCACGTCATTTATAAGACCCCCGAAGAGTATTCCAGTTCGAGACAACCCTGATTCTTCTCTTAATTTCGCTTCTTCTTCCTCCTCATCCACTTCTTCATTCTTTTCTTGTGGCCTTTTCCTCAGGTCTTGCGAGGGGATAGCTGCTGGTGGTTCAATCCTAATGGCAGGATCCCACTCTCCTGGGGGAAGAACTGTCACTGCATCTAAGAATTCGTCGATCCCCGCTAACAGATGGTCCCTCTTGCGAGCCCTGTATGCTACTTCATGAAATACTTCGTCGGACATTAAGGTCGCCATAGCCCTGCCGATTTCGTGGAAACTGGAATTGCTGGAAGATGGGCCGAGTAAAACGAACAAGAATCTCGTTGGCACTGGAACTTCTGTTAAATTACCCATCATCGTGGCTGAATTAAGTCTTATAAACGCGGAGAGCGTCTTTTCTAAGAAGTCTACTTCTCCGACAAGGATATTGGAAGCCTCGGCTCCTGGAGGGATTTTCCTCATGAAATGAGTATTCCCGCGGTGGTTGGCGTCTCCGTTGGGAAGATCCCCGCCGCTGTTTATCCTCGTCATGGACATGTTGCTCGGACTTTTCACTATATTGTCGTCAGCTCCTGTAAGTTGATAAACGCGTGTTAATATTTGAACACACCATAGATGGGGAGTGATCCTCTACAAATAAAATATACTCGTACATAGCTATAAAGCTCCAATAAAGCAAACAAAACACACAGTGGCAATGCTAGTCATGTTTATAAATCTACGTTTCCTAAGGGGGTTCTAGCACCAACGGAAACACCGTTACTGAAATCCGTGAGTAAAATAAATATAATACAATACATGCGTGTATAAAATAAATATCTATGGGTGAACAGAACGATGAGTAATAATGGTAAAAGAGAATATGATAGAACGGGAAATACATTCACGAACAGTGACTGAGATAGGTAGCGAAAAAAAGAGAGTAAAAATTTGCTTCATAATGCGGAGGTTTACCCGCTCCTGGGATGGAAAGATAGCGACCAAAGTCTCCTTGCTTGGCCGCTCCAGCGAAGGAGGGCGCGGAGCTGGGGTGGCTATGCTCATCCACTGCAACAGGGACATGATCATGGAACTACCATCTGACTCTGTCTAAACCTAGACTATACTCATCCTTGTCCATAGTTACTACCAGGGTATCAGGTACCGGGTACCAGGGGACTCATCCAACCAAACAAACACATGCAGTCTCTAGTGAAGTGTTCTATAGGTCCCTCACTCACGCCCCATTCCGATGGACATTCATTTTAGTTGATAGTCTCGTGCAATAGTATAAATAGAAGACAATACTGAGAGGGAGTATGAAAGTGTCATAACAATATATATTTTAAAGTTAGCTATAGAAACTCTGAGAAGAGTAGAAGATAGGCAATTGTATAAAATATTCCAATCGCTGGTATTTCGGAAAGCCACTTTGAAAAAGACAATATAGTGCGTGTAGGTGTAAGCAATATTGAACATTATACGTAATTCAACAAGTTACAAAGTAATAATCAAACAGCTTCCACATAAAGATTGACACCGAAACAAAAATATAAAAATCAATCAACACCAGAATATTTAAAAGTGAAGAAAGCGTAATCAACAGAGGGACATGTGACTGTGTTAGGCGAACCTTTCTGGGTCGGGCACATGGTGAGCCACGTGGTAAAACCCACCACGTGGGGGGTGAAGTCAGCTGCGGGGAACAAAACCACAAATCAATATCACAGGTACCATTACTGTACTCATCACACATTACAACACACCATGATACATCATAACACATCACATCACATATTAGGCAAACTCCTCTTCCCATCAGTCATTCAGTAATGCATTCATCTCCGATCAGTTCACGTATCTTCGAATCAGATATTGATGAAGGTCCATTTTCCCGAAATGAAATGACCGTATATGGAACTTTTCACTAAATATTTTATATCCTCATTGTTGTGAAAAGTTAAGAAGATTGACGAAATCCTGATTGGATTTTGTTGGACAGTATTTTCAAAAATTACCTGTCTATATTTTATTTCGTATTTCAAAACATTTTAGTGAAGAATTTCATTGACCGCGAGATTAGCGTTATTTATATAAGCCATAATATTACAATAATATTTATACATTTATTTGAGCCAATTCATACTAATTGTTATTTATATTATAGATACATTGCACTCGTAAGAAATATGTCACATAAATACAGCACTCGAAAAATACATACAATAGGCAGATAAAGTAGGAGTAAATATATTATTTTGTGATCACCATAATATCTAATGTAACAAGAGGTACCAATATAATATAGCGGTTATACGTTATACATACACCATTTCCCACTTTTAATTCATCCACAAATACAGGGATACGAGTCATTTTTATGGGATGGTATGGGGAGGCAAAATAACTTGATTTATTCCTTTGCCAGTAATATCCAATATAACACAGTATTATTGTAACATTTTGTAGTTCTATTCTATGGATATTTTAGTATTGGTAAGAAAAGTGGAAACAAAAGGTTCTTCCAATCCTGCAAAGCAACCGGTATCAAGTTATCCTGCGTCTACCATACAAACAGCGTAGATACCCGGGTAAAGTGTTAGAAAGTGAGTTAGCGACACACATGGCAGGTTATTTTATCTATTGGATGTATATTTTCATGAAACGAGACACCAGTATTTTGATACAAACGTTTATTGATATATCTTTTGGCCATGTGTTATTTTGACCTTTAAGGGGGAGAGGGACATCGGAGAGTTATTATTTATTAATTCAAAATAATGATAGTATTATTACGCAATACGATAAACATGATGTTTTTAAATAGAAAAATATTTATTAAATATTTTATAAATTTACATAGGCTTAGTATTTATCAAAATCTAACCACAAATATTACTTTTTCTGACCGTCCCATTGTAAGTTTCATAAAATATTTAAAATACGAATATGATTTTTAAAGTGAAGAAAAGTATGTTTAATCATTTATCGTTGCGTTTTTGTAAATAAACATAACCAAAGATTTGTAATCTGAATAACAAAAAAAAAACATGGTTTTTGGTTTTTTTTTTTGTAATGCGGTCAGAAAAAGTAATATTTCTGGTTATATTTTGATAAATGCTAAGCCTATGTAAATTTATAAAATATTTTTCTATTTAAATACATTATATTTTTCGTATTGAGTAATAATACTATCATTATTTTGAATTAATAAATAATAACTCTCCGACGTCCCTCTCGCCCAGATATAAATATTATTTTAAATTCTTATTTTCGTTTTTTCATAAAAATAAATAATCATGACAGATAAATAATCCCGATATACCTGTATTATGTAGTTAGTTAATAGGAGGTGAAAGCTGTTTATCTATGGGACAAACTAAAGTGAAATGCTCCCGCGATCCATGGAATACATGTAGGTGTACAAGCTGCTGAAACGTTTCCTTTACCAAAAGCACCGAAAGCTCTGGAGTCAAGCTCCCAAAGTTTCCGGATGGTTACCACAGGTCCCAAAAATCCAAGAAGAAAACCAAAGCTCCCAAACGAAACAAGAAGGCTCCGAACACTAACAGGTTGCAAGTCCCGGCTACCAAAAGCTCCTCGAGCCTTGACTACCTGGAACTGCCAAGTAAGATCCCCTCCGGCCCTTGGCGTCGAGGAGGGAGGTGTGGGCGGAGGGTTTCTCCGCGCGAGATTGGTCCTTATTGTTGGTATTATCCTGTAAGTCTGATCCAAACATACCACTCATACAGCCTGTGCAATCTGAAACGCCGTGGTTTTGTCATGTTAATATCCTGTTAAAGTACATTATGGTTAATAGAAACGTGTTTCAGAGAATTCCAGAGTGACGCGTTGAATCCTCTTTCCATGGGAATTAATTGCTCCAGTAATAAAATTTCAATATTCGCCCGTAAGGTTGGTTAAAATAAAGGTCTCTGCAGATTATTCAGAGAACACGCCCGTCGTATTATGTGGGCAGCTTGATATTTCACTCTCTACAAAATTTTATTAATATGCGTTAATAATACCAGTTGAATGTTTGTAAAGTTGTCTTTAATGTACTCGACCAATAAAAACATCACCCCGTGTGACAGGATTTCGTAAGCTTTTTGTCGCAATACATTATTATTATAAATAGATGCGGTATTGTGTTGGTTGGCAAAAATTGTACAATAAAAGAAGGCAAGTTAAATGCGAAATAAAAAAAATAAAATAAAAAAAAACATATTGAAGCTTCTTACAAATACTTCAGTTAGAAATTTCTGATAACGTATTTCCAATTTTTCCGTGAATAAAAGTATGTACATATTATAATAAAGACACAATAAGTCAGTTTTAAACATCAAAATCAATTGTCAGTGGTTCTGTAATTTTATGTCATTAAAGCGATTGGCAATTACAAATTGATAAAGTAGCGATTGACAATTGAGACTTCCCATTGACGTGAGAATAATGGGTATTTTGAGTGACCGCAAGCGCCGTTAACGGAGCGGAATGACGGTCGTTCCTTCAATTGCTCTTCCTATCGAGCCCTTTGGAATTGAGTTTCATTGCGGAATGAGATTATGTTTTACTTATAATTCCATTATATCGCAATTGTCCAGAGTTATAATACAAAAAAATTCGCACACCGTAGACATTGTTTCTGGACACGTTGATAAAGCAACTGGGGCGGAAATATTGACAATCGCACTTCAATGCACATTGCCAATGACGTAAGCACATTGACAATTGATACTGATCATCCTCAGGCCACTTCATACCAAAAGGCAATGAACGTACAGATTTTCTTTGATGGGTTCAATTTTCATGGCCGAAATATGAAAATGATTTTACTGGGATGCTTACTTTTTGAAGATGAGTGATTCCTGCCAATATCAGCCAGAGACCTGATGATGGGAAGCCTCGACATGTTGTTGTCCTTCCTGCGCTCGAACTGATGCCTGTGCCTCCTGAGCAGGGCGTCCCTGACTTGATCTCTCTTGTCGCTAGTCAGGGCATTCGCGTTGATCATATTATCAAGCACGAGATCCGCCACCTGCTCCAAAGACGCCGCTTCCATGTCAAGCATCACGGTCCCATTGAGCAGAAGACTCCTGAGCTCGAATAAGGAGTGCAGAGACAGAGTGGCTACGTGGGGTTTGGACCACCTGTTTCCTCCTTCTTCCACGTCTTCCTCGAACTTGATCCACCTGGCTGTCTCCTTCCATTCCAGTTCGTCCCCTTCTCGCACCAGCTCTTCCATCTCAGAGAATAGAGGATGGGACTCGTGGGTACCATCGTCCACTTCTTCGCCCAGAATAAACTGGACTCGCTGGGCTGGAGGAGTAACTGTGAAAATTCAAGCAGTATCTTTAGACATTATTTTATCTTTAATGCAATTGATGAGTAAACGATGAATTTAACTATAATGTCTCCAGGGATAAAAAAACACGTTGATGAAATAATAGTAAATATGTATGAAATTTAATGAAAAAATCTAATGTCAACATAACCCTAACTTAATTAATAGTTTTAACTGAGAATGGTAAATAATTTAGAATGAGATTGGATGTAAAAACACAACTGAGATGAATGTTTCATCATATTAGAATATATTTACAACTGATTGTTACGTAGGTCCTATACAAAAAAAAATTGAAAAGTACATATATAAAATATAAAATTGTTTCCTAACTACAAATATTAAAAAAACGACAATAATTATTAAAAATAAATAATATTGAACATGCAGCAACATGCTAAAATAAAAACAAACTAAAATGCACAAAATAATCAGAAACACATGCGATATTCGATAAATTTTTGTCATTTCATTAAAAAAAATTATCACTGTTACTTACTGTAACTGAATATTCATTTTTACATAATTTATGAAACTTAACAATCAACATCACTATACACTTATATCCAATACAAAATCCATATAAACTTGTGCAGAGCGGGAAACAATTCCGCATTCACAAAGTCAAATGCGAAAACCATGATACTATGGAGGTCGTCTATATTCATATGAGAAATTCAACTTCAACCCCACGCGTTTGTAACACAATGCTGTTTATTTTAACAACAAACTTTTTTGTTCGTTTTCGTGTTTTATTCGTGGCACGTGACATTGGCCATTGAAAAAGCAGGAAAATAAAACGCCTTCACTTACTCGTGCTGCTCGTGGTTTATTTAACAATGTCGACAAGTTGTATTTAATGGTTTCCTGGTATACTACACGAGGTAGAATCCGTACCAGTATTCAAGAGGCAAACACATCCCTTCTAAATCTCTCTTTTAGTATTAATAGGAATATTCAGTAAATAATTTTATAGCTAGTATACGTCCGACAGAAACACACGCCTACATTAAATGATTTAAAAAAAATAATGTCTGTCGATTTTATAATTAAAACTAACATCTTAATCACATTACATACAAACAGTGACGGCTCGTGACTTTTGAATGCTTTATATCAAAGATGAGGTATAAAGAAAACGTCAAACAATCATTACAGTCTGATGAAATTATGGAGCATCAGGGAGGAAAAGTTTAGCGAAATATGTAATAAAACGTATAAGGCTAACTTACACACGAGGAATATGATATCAAAATTTTTGTTGGCATGCACCTCAAAGATTGAAATTTAAGTGACAATTAAAATTTAAAAAAAAAAAATTCGGCAGTTTTTCGGCTACCCTAGAAAGTTGCTAAACACGAGATACGCCCTTTTGTGTTGTGGGCGAAGATTTGACTGTGAGTTGATATTTTATATGTTACTAAGCTTTCTGAAAATTTTATAAAAATGAAAGAAAATTGCCAAAAACATAAGCATTCAAAAAGCGAGTATAAAATAAATTAATTAATGAGTAAAGGTACGAGGTAGGTAATCAGTAAATATATAACTTGAGAAACATACGATTTGATGTTTGCTTATTGATGAAAATCATAGTTACATAAATAAACAGTTCGGTAATAATTATGCAGTATTCCACCACACTACTTAATAGGTATGTATAGATTCTTGCTATAACACTTTGTTTCAAACTTATTTACAATAAGAAACTACTATTTACGTCGGGTGAGATGTTAAATTATGCATATAAATCAGCCACATTTTGTTTGTAATGTCATTGATGACCAATTTCAGTTTCTTTAAAATTTTACAGTTGGGGTCATCTTGAATGCTCATTACCTATTATTTGACAAAATTAGTAAGATATTGTATAGACATACGTAATTAGTGCTTTAACTATGTAAATTTTAATATGTCCATTATATCATTTGTAATAAAATCTACAGTGGACATGTCTAAATAAATAACGTAGTATTGTGGTGAAATATCTACTGCATATTTACCAATATTTCTTATCAACTAACCCTTAAATAATCGATAATCTTTGGAAAAACTGCCATTTTACTGTCGATTAAGAATTGTCCTAATTGCTCTGAAAGAGAGACGGAAAAAGGCGAACAAAAATTTCAAATGTCCGATCTTTTACTTCAACAGGAAAATAGGAATAAGTTTTTCACTTACACGCTCATTTATACGACACTTAAAAATCTACATAAATCAAACAATAGACTCGTAAAATTTGTTCTGGGACTTAATACGGTCATTAACATTTATTTTTATTAGAAAATTTTATAACCGGTCATAAAAAAGGGTGGAAAATTTGACATTATAGCGGCTTTATGTTTTTTTCTTGCATAAATTGCGAGATTTTTGCGCAATAATAATTACTTTTCCGAGAAATAGAACTGGCACAAAAACGCTTCGTCCGAGGCTTTGTTTTAAAAATAAGTTCCCAGATTTTCACGACCTTTCAGTTATGGGATGCTTTGGAAAGGACATGACAACACAAAGAAAACACCCTCAAATAAAAAAAAAACAATGGAAATTCACAAGAATTAAAAAATAATAATAAAGTGTACAAAATCCACATGTTTTGTCATATCAAATTTAGCGAGTCTTATGTTTGTTAAAATAAAATTACGTAAATGCTAAGTAATAAATGATAAATAAGCCAACTTAGGAACGTAACGAAAAAATAAGTCAATATAAATTATTATTAATGTACATATATTATATTATATTATATTAGTGGTGGATTTTTCAGAAATATCTTACAGATTTCTCCGTCTTCCGAAATGCTTACTCTCCTGCGGCGGGTCACGATGACGGGACCTTGAACATAATATCTCAGTTGGACTAGGCACTAGGCTGAAGGACTTTCACACATAAAGACTTCCAGAGGTCCCTAAATAAGGCAAATATTGTGGAACCAGTCATAATATGGGATATATCGTTAAAATACTATCTCAATTGGACAAGGCCGTCGGGTGTCGGGTCCTCACACGAAAAGGTCCATGAATACATTCTAAACCTAAATATCGTCCAAACAGTCAAAATATGAGACCACAAAAATGACAAATACGCATGTTTTGTCTTCCTTATTTTGAATAATACTTTTTGTAATGTAGAGTTTTATCCACTATGTACTTTTGTTACTTAATTTAATTACTGTGCTACCGATTTCGACACATCAATGTCATTCACTGGCATTCTTACCACCCTGTAAATCACCTTTGTTAACCATGTTTCATTGTTATTTTGACTCCTCCCACCGCCCCCCTTCAAGTCACCATTCCAATTCCCACTACCCTCACCTAATAATATCTAATTATTTTTGTAATTGTTTAATTTAAGATAGTTTTAAGAAAGCTAGTAATAAAATTAAGTAACAACAGTGTACACAGTGGATAGAACTCTTCATTACAAAATGTATAGAAATTGTTACATGGTTAATGACCAAGAATAACAAAACAATTGAGTAATTCCGACTAAAGGTTTTTTTTTATGGTACATTCTAAACAAAAATATGTATAAATGGTTCGATTATGAATACAATATTTATTTGCAACCAGTTAACTCTAGAATTTATGATGATTCAGTGATTTTCCCGAAATTCTATAATCTGCTTTCATCTCGCATTAACTTCTTTCCTTTCTCTTTTCCGTCCCTCCCTCGCATGAAAACAGTTTATTTTTCTTTTGATGTAGTGGCCGTTAGGCCAGCAGCTAGGACACTCGAATTGTAGTCTGACGGAATCTGAAAGCGACTTCACCTGCTCCCATTTCATAAAACATTATGATTACATTGAAAATATTTCTAGTATAAATCTCAAATAGTTAAATTTATCACTTTAAAATGTTTTTAATATCAACTCTAAAAGGTATCCGCTGTATGCGAAAGAACGTAACACACTCTAATTCCCACCGTAGATTTGAAGTTGTTTGAAAAAAAATGCTATCAGGCAATTAGCCCGCATTTGTACAATGTAAAGTAACTAAAACAATACATCATTTATGTTCATAAATTTTAATTTAAAAATTTGTTCCGTGACTTTTGTAATTATTATGCTTTTAAAGTTGATATTAAAAACTCAGTAATTAAAAGTTATATTTTTTTATACCCGTGTTTTAATTGTCCTCCGAGGTTTAATGATTATAATATTTAAGTTACATTAACCCGTTAGTTTAACTTAAATAACGGTTCCTGAAAGTTGTGAGGAATAATATCAATGACAATTGTGACCATTACGAGTATATAAAAATAAATTTTCTACCCACCTTTTAAGACTTGAAAAATATTACAATAAGATGTATTTATTTTGCGGTACGATTATGTATAAAATAGATACAGCTAAACGAACCATGAAATCACTTCAAAATCTGATGTCCGTTGTGCAATAATAGTGTATTTAATCCAACATCATTATACTTTAGTCCGTAAACATTAAGAGGAACGGCGCGCCCTGTTTCATACAAAATTTAATTTTGGATTTGAGGCCAAAATACCCACCCAAACTGAATGATCTTTATTTTAAATTAAAGGTATAGTAAATACCTAGTACGGATTAGAAGTGTTTTATTTATTTTTGTTTTAAATTATGAAATATAGGCCATTAAATAAAAAAAAATTTCATGGCCTATATTGGCAAACTTGAAAATTATTTGAGGGCTTAGGGTATTATTTTTTTCTTTAAATTGTTATATTTGCTACATAAAACAAAAACAAAAACGTTTTTTCGAGCCGATATTTTAAATGACGTACGGAAAATTTGTGTTCGAACGTAATTTCATCATTTTTAATTTAATTTTAAGTCGATCATAATGCTTTTTTTAAAACGTTTTAATTTTTTTTTAAATTTTATATTTCATTATATTTTCACAGTAGATGGTGTAAAACTTTTTAAAAATCAATATTAACCCCCAAATAATTGCTAAAGTTGCCCCTGAAATCGCGAAAATACGATTTATTTAATGGCCTTTATTTTGTAAGTTTAAAATACTTCTAATAGGTACTAGATATTTGCTATACCTTTTGATAAAAAAATATCATTCGGCTTAGGCGAGTATTTTGGTCTCAAATCCAAAATTACGTTTTGTATGAAACAGGCCGCGCAGCCGTTCCTCTTAAACACAATAATTATTCGAAGCACGTAAAGTGTAATCCCATCATTATTATTGGAATTGGACATACCAAATTACAAAATAGTTCCCATTCAGAGCATAAGCTTAAGTTATTAATTAATTAGTTTAATCATTTATTTTGATTTGCATTCAGTATTTTGATGAATCGTTATACATTTTGGATTTTGATATGAATTGCTAACATAGTTGTAGGTAGGTATTGTCTGTTATAAATGTTCAATAACAATAATCATTTGTAATACCGTAAAGTGGATAGATATACTCGTATTGTCGTTTTGATCAATTGTTTTACCAAGTTGAAGAACTTACGATATATACTGCATACCGCAGCATCCCCTTCGTTGGGATTAGGCTTTGTATAGAATTTTGTAGGTGCTCATGTAAATTTTTACAAAAAAAACAGTGAAATGATGCCTATTCAGAAAGAATATAAGTATAATATTATAGAAGTATGAATTCTGAGATGTACACGTAATTATTTTGTGTAACATAATAAATATATAATAAAAAGACGAATTAAAAAATAAAAATCTGAATCTTGCTGAAAATATTGTACAAAAAAATTCTCGAATTTTCAATGGTCAATTTTCTGCCAAAAAACTGTCTGTGGAAAATAAATGAAGACAGTAGTATATAGATATCAGGTAAATACAAAATTGATCCAATTAGAAATTGTCTAAGCAGAGCATAATTATTATTGATTGAAGATGTATAATTATCTCCAGAACAACTGTGATAAATTGGAATGAAATTAAATCACCCCATTAACTGTTCAATCATTGGCCTGGAAACATCCATCTGCCTGCTGTCTAATTGAATCGTCAGTTTACATCATCTTGATATGTTTTGATTGCGATAGTAAATTGAGTGGAGTATACACTCAGACAATTTCAAGAGTAAATCAAATTAATTCCTTCATATTATTTCTATGACAAGTACATTAGGGATTCATTACAATTTATTTCAAGAGATTTTGTAATAGAGGAGTACCTAACCATTATAAAATGTGCGAGTGGTAAATATTAGGTAGGAATTATTCATAGAGTATGGATCCTAATTCTATGGCATGATTCAATCACTGATGGCACTGTGCTCAATTTAGTAATTAAAACCAATAGGAATCGAGATATTTTCTCATAATGAAAAATAACCTAGCAGATAAATTTAACGAATTTCTAAATTAATTAAAAAAAAACTTTGCATTCACCACTTTATATCACAGACATCAAACATGTTTCGAAAGCGATGTTTTTTTCATCAGGAATATATAGAATACTAAAAAAAAATAATGTCAAGTATAGACAAATGATAAACATAACATAAAATACAAATACAACCGGTTAACAATTAGACAAATTTGACATTTTACAAATCAGAATAGCGTTAATAGTGAAGTAAATTTAATAAATAATCAAATCCTTTTTTTTTTAAATAGCTACCTCTTAAATTTATTTTCATATTACTATTAAAAATAAAAATAATTTCTAATATAAATTTGTTATTCAATGTTTTATAATAATTTTTTATTAACATTTTTGATTAATTACTAACTTACTTTAATCAATTTTTGTTTATGTTTATAATTTGTCTATTCTTACATTATTGTGTTCTATTTTTATCATTTGTCTGTCCTTGAAATTATTATGTTTTAGTATTCTACATATTCCCGATGAAGAAAGCATCGCTTTCGAAACATATTAATTATCTGTGTCTATTAATAAAGTGGCGAATACAAAGTATTTTTTTTAATAACGACGCCACAAAGTGAATACCAATCTTTTGAAGATATTATGAAAGAATTTCTGTTTAAACAATTATAGATCGTTACATGTGTTTGCTATTTGAATTTATTTCTTATGTATGCCTACGTATTAATAAGTTAAGACTTAATTCTTTTTATTGTTGTATGGAACACTTGTTTTAAAAAATGCCTGATATTGTGGCTTCACTCCATATTTGCACGATTTTATGCTATAATCGTTCTATGGAGAATTTATTCAATGGTCGAATTGCGAGTTGAAAGGTGACAGTGATGAATTATTAAAGACAGAATAATCTCTAACATGTGTGACCTGGTCTTATGTGAGTTTACTCATTACAAGGAGTTTAATTTTACTTTGTTTTGTTGTTTATTGAACTTTTTGACCACCATATTCGTATCGCGATAGTCGTAAATAAGTGTGGAAGTGAAGTGTGGATTAGTGTATTACTGAACTATTACAGTTAATAAAAATAGGTTGACCACTTTAAAGTTGGGTATAAATTTCCTTCGGGTACGTTATTTATTGAATATTAGCAAGGATTATTACGTAAAATATCGTATGTACGAGTATGATGTTGACTGACCGTAAAATCACTGTAAACAGTACTTTCACATAATTTACTGTCAGAAATGATTGCACAATGATTTTAATGTAACGTCACAACATATATCTATTTTACACAGCCAATATAAGTTTTGTTTATTTTTTTGCATTTATTTCGTATTCATTGAAATGTTTATAATGATTATGTGAGATTTTAGCATTTATTTATTCTTAAATTTAATTATGAAAACAAAAACATTAGCCACCCATCTCACTAGGACAATCCTGTGTTGAGATGAGCGGCTTTACTGCTAAGGGTGATTTTTGCGCTCGAGAGCTGCTGTTGTCACAACAAGAAACAGCTGTCATGCGTAAAAACATTTCCATGGGCGCAAAGGGTCATTAGGTGAACATGGTATACGTCTTCAGAGCTCGTTTTGGGTAATGTGTTCACGCATATCTTGTTTGAACTTTAGGAAGGTACACGTTGGAGTGAGAGTCTGTTGTTTTCCCGTAACAAGTGAGCGCTTTTCGAGCATCTCGCATGGCCTGTCAGATTCGTGATGAAGTAACGTGCCTTGTCAGATTCGTGGTAGAGGTTTTGAGCAACTTACGTGGCCTGTCGGATTCATCCCCGTCTCCCTTCTCGCCGTCGGGCCTGCTGCCGTGGTGCTTGTGCTTCCTGTGCGAATGCCTCCTCTCACCCGGGAGGTGCACCCCCACAAACACTGTGTGGGCTCGGTGTCCTGAAACACAAACAGACAAATTTCTCACAACATCTCCTTTGTTATCGTTACGTCGGCGCCGCCTCGGCCAACCTGCGACGGCCTGAATTACAGTGACAAGTAGTTAAACAGAGCGTTCTCCACATCAGAGGACTTCATACGCCAAGCTGCAAGTAAAGTCTGTAATTTATCTTTGATATTGTTAGGTAGCTATGTATCTACTTATATTATAATGTAAACGAATAAATTCGTCATAGATCACTTAAATTTAATAGAATGATCGACCGGTTTCGGAAGTACCATTCTTTCATCAGGACTATATTAAAACTAACATAAGATACAAAATAATGACTGACATACATGAATATTTAGGTGTTTAATTTTTTTAAAATCCATTCCAATGGCGTAGAATCTGTATATTACATTATGCTCTTGTGTATTATATTGTGCACTTGTATATTATATTATGTACTTACATATTATATTATGCACTTGTACGAGTATATTATGCATTATGTATATCAAACTATTACTATCTTAGTAAAAAAAAAATTGGATTATCTGCAACTTAAAAACTTTATAACTTTAAACCCTTTATAAAATCTTTGTGTCATGCACTTATACATTATTATACATACATATAAAACCTTCTTTTTTCTTTCTGTACATAAAATCATGTAAAATGTTAAAATATGTAAAACCTCATCAGGGCGTTAGTAATTAATAAATAAATTATATAAATAAATAACGAGCTTTAACATTATTTGTGGCTATTAAAATCTATACATGTGAAATAATAGAATAAAAAAATAGAGAAAAATAAAACGAAATTGGTGAGTGCATGAGTTAAAAGCCTACAAAATGCAGATTTCTGCGCACAAATTTAATATGGTCGTGATTTTGTTGTCAATACAGATTTTGAGCCCCGCCACAGTATTCTTCAATGTGGTTAATACATTTGTACGGTTAAAAATAAATATCGCTTTGAGGATTGAGCTACCAGCTGCATACAAAGTAGAAAAAGCTTTCAATGAAAAAACCCTTTTGGAAAATTAGTCGCTTTGTGGTGGAACAAATATAATATAATCGTACATATTATATCGATACATAATAGGAATTTGTGTATAGAAAGTTTTCTTTGTACCAAACAACTACTTCCAGGGGCGGCACCACGATCTGATATGCACACCACACAGCAAAACAGACGTGTTGACTCAGCACAGCATGACAGGAGGTATGGTACTGCTAAATAACATTTCTATTGATATTTTCAATATAAACCTTGAAGGTATCAATATACATGTTAATTAAATTTTTATCTTAATTTCATTCTAATGAACTTGTATACATTTAGTAGGTACTTAACTAGTGAAATTTTAACTATAAAATTACCGTAAAGGTGATAAAATCATTTCAATCATTTTATATTCTCGTTTTAATTGGTGAATTTTATTAAAAAGTTAATTTTCCTTTTATGGCGAGTTTAATTGACTAGTGTTTAACCTAGAAGATAAGTATAAAGCTTGCTTTGTAGATAACAATTTGAAGTGTGAGAATCAGAGAATATTGATTCCCAGTTCGGGTGGTTATACTAGCATCAGCAAGGTGCTTTTAAGTTTTAAGTATCAAAGTTCTGTAAAGTACATAAAATATGAAATGTCTTGAACTATAAACATATCCAGGAGCTTTGTTTTCCCCGAGGGAAGTATTAAGGAATTCAATGGATTACAGAATTTAATCAAAGATAGCTTCTCGGGAATCTTGGATTAATAATTTCGGTCTTTGTTTTTATTATTTGAAATCTACAATTTAGTTTTGGTAGGAAATTGAGGTTTTCTAAAGCACAAGTTGTTCTTATTTTTTATTCCAAGGAAAGAAAATTATATTTTCACTTATTTAAGTAGAATGTTAGTCTAAATTAATTCATAAATACATTACAATCTTATGCATTTTAATCATTTTGTTAATTTAATTTTAGATAAAACAATTTATTTTTAAATATAACCATTATTTTTTCCTTTTTAATTTCATCTGGAAGGCTATTGCACAAATTATCCCCCTCGTAGCTAATGGATTGCTTGACATATTGTGTATAGGTGTTAAAATGTATATTAACATGTTGTCGTGTAAAGTGTGTGTGTACTTGTGACGTTTTAATGAATTCTGTGTTTGTACGAGTATGTATGAGTTTATTATTTATTTTATATATTGAGAGACATATTTCATACTCGTATTTTTTTCTTATTGTTGACAGTTTTTTTCCTCAGATTTCAATGAAGTAGTTGAAATGTTTATTTTATTTATTTTTTACTAATTCCAGAAAAAAGAAACTTTAGTTAGAGGACTTGTAGAGTTATCCGATTGTTCGTTATTATATATGCAGAATTATTGAGTGTTAACATGTTTCATTTTTTTTATTTTTTTTTAAAATTATTAATTATTTTATTGAGATTTAAAAACCTCATTGTAATATTTAATCATTGAAGAAAATAATATTAACAAACCTAAATGAAAGATGAAACCGGACAAAAGGACAGAAACTAAAAATATTTCAGTCGCATCTGGGACTCGAACCCAGGTCCTCTGCCTATCTGGGGCAACGCTCAACCGACTTAGCTAATGAGACAAGTTCAATTTGTGTCATCTTCATCGATATCATATCTCAAATTCAAGATTTGTGAATATTATTTTCCATTTACGAGTCCCAGATTTGTTTGTTAATATTATTTTCTTCAATGATTAAATATTACAATGAGGTTTTTAAATCTCAATAAAAATAATTAATATTTAAAAATTGAATTCTTTAGACTTTTATAAAAAAGTCAATAGATGTCTCATATAAATAAAAAGTCGGATGTAAATCCGAGACACTGTTTAAGTTTGCAATTGAGTTCGGGTAGAACTTTGTAAACATCATAAAAATAGCTGCCAATAATATGAGATTAAAAATCCCCCACTCCAAATAACAACCCCCACTCCCACTACCCTTACTTAACAATGTCTAATTATTTCGGTACTTCTTTAATTTAAGTTAGTTTTAAGAACGCTAGTGAATGACACGGATATATCGAAACCGGTAGCGAAGTAATAAAATTAAATAACACATGTACATAGTAGAAAAAACTCCCAATTGATGTAGTGTCATTTTAACACGAGCGAATTGTTACTGGAATAGTTTTAATGCTCCAAACTCCAAAAGCGTTCCTAAACCCCGATTTAATAATACAACGTGTTCAACTAGCATTTATGCTACTTATTTTGAATCCTAGTTTTGTGCACATTATAAAACACGTCGGTCCAGCGGTTAAGTGGAAAAGAAAATTAATAATAATTTAAAAGTTCAATTCGATAATCGGATGAGTGTTCTTTCTGGATCGCGGGTTCACTCCTTTATAAAGTTTGGTTCACTTTTAGAACTTTTTAACATAGGTGAGCTTTTTCAAATGGAATTCAAATGGGAGCTTTCTAGTGATAAGGTTTCTTGATGGCGATATTTTGAGCTATGTACATTTTCAATGTCATCTTGATCCGTGACCAGAACGAAACCAAGCACTTTAGACTTTATCTTTGAAAAGCTATACCATTATTTTCGTCTAAGCTCTAAAAACTAAACAATCTCTGAAATGGACTTTGTTTTTTTTTCTTATTAAGATGTTCTTTACTTCAAATCATATTAAACTGGAGTAAAAGACACCCTTTCTCAGGTCATGAATGCAAATAACCTTTTTATGCGAAACATTGAGTCTCTCAGAGGAGGGACTGGTACAGAACAGCCGATAACGAATTTATATTAATGAATTATGTAGAGTTATACGTCGATCATTTTCCACGTTTTTTCTATCTTTCGTTTTTGTGAGAAATAATCTACAAAAATTTCGTATAATGCTTCGGTAGCTACTATGAACAACATGTTATAAATAATGAATATATTTTAATATTTCACATTGACACCAACCCTGATGTATGGCAGTGAAGCATGGAATTGGCAGAGGAAGGATGAAAGTAAACTGAATGTCGTAGAAATGAGATCTCTGAGACAAATATGTGATAAAACCATGTATGATTGTCTGAAAAATATTGAGATTTGTAAACGAAGAAAGGAATGGAAGAAGAATGTATGACGCGAATGTGAATGGAAGAAGAAGCCGGTGACGCCTGAGGAAGACATGTCACGATCAAGTGAATCAAATACTTGAGTCGGACCATGTCAGAAGTCGAAATAACAGAAGAGAATGTATGAGACGATGTATAAATATGAATGAAGCAAGAAGTGTATGCCAAGATCGAGTTGTTTGGCGATCCGTCCTCTCTGCCTACCCCTACGGGGAAACGGCGTGATGGTTAGTTAGTTAGTCATATTGTATTGGGTTGATGCGTGAGTTCATATTTAACAGTCCGATGGTTTTAGGATATATTTTTCTGAAGTTTAAAACTGATGTTTCACTTATAAGTGAAGCACCAGTTTATAAACTTAACCTCGAAGCACGTGATATTTAGCAAAAATGGCCCTTACCATCATTTTTCTGGATGCTAACTCAAACAATACCACAAATGATTTATTGGCAAATTCTATGCGGGTAGTGAGAAAAATTTATAAGGTTTCAAAAGGTAAACAACCTCGTACTATAATTAAATACTATGAAAGACATCTCAAAAAATCGTGAAAATAGGTGCAGTTTGAACACCAGGGAAAGCAATTTTGAACGTTTTATCTAAAATTCCAGTATTTCATATTTCGTATTCGTATTTCATATAGAAATTAAATGATTACAATAAATGAATTAAAAATTACTTTGTATTCACCACTTTATTAATATAAACATATCAACAAGTATATATTTAAGGCGGAATTGATAAATGTTTTTGTATTCTATATATTCCTGACGAGGAAAGCATCGCTTTCGAAACATATTGATATGTATATATCAATAAAGTGGTTAATACAAAGTAATTCGACGGCTCCATGGTCGAGGGGTAAGGCTCTCGACTACGAATACGAAGGTCTCGGGTTCAAATCCCGGCGTGCGCAAGTAAATTTAATTTAATTAATTTGTGCTGTTTCACAATTAATTCATTTATAAATAATACGTTGTATATTTGGGCACGTTCCAGAGTGAAAGATACTCTCAGTATCGCCCTGGTGAAAGACCACCATTCAGAATTGAAACGTTACTTGAAATGGCTTTTAGCCGTGTTTGGTGACCAGATCTGAATAGCCAGATAATTCCCCCACCTTCCTCTTTCCCTTCTCTTTCCCCTCCGCAATACCTTCAGCATCACAACATTCCCCAATTGGGGATGCCATAGTCTCACTGGCTCCAGACGGTTGGGAGCAGTTGGGACTCTTGTGGGGTATTCATGTAAAAAAAATAATTAATTAATTTATTTATAATGACGCCACAAAGTGAATACCAATCTTTTGAAGAAATTATAAATGGTTACAGTTTGAGGATTACGTACTGTATTTTGAAACCTTATGCATTTTGCTAATTACCCGTATAGAATTTACAGATAAATCATTTGTACTATTTCTAGAGTTAGCAACCTGCAAAGTGTGTATTTTTGGGTGCTGACAATCAACTTCACTCGAAAAATTAATAATGTCAAACTTTTCACAGATTGAATATTTAAATACATAGTTATAAAAAAATTTCTACGGAATTCAAATGACTTATGCTATAAACTTATGCAACAGCCCATAATATCAGTGGCGTGCATTTCTCTATGACAAAAGGAAAAATATTATTATTTTATTTATCACCTTCCCTGATTGTTATGACCAACTGAATAATGAACGTTAAATTTCGTTACTAGATCACATTTTTTCACCTTTTAAAATTTTTATTTAATTTCTTCTCATGGTTAATTTTTTCAGTGTAGGCACAGCTTTTCCGCCTTTATGAACTGCACGCACTGGGTAATATTTATTAATGAAAGAAAAACTCCATATAAAATATACTTTACAATTTTGGCAGAGTGAATTTGAAAGTAATTTTTACCTCTCAGCCCCAGACAAATGAATACCCAATAAAACCTATTAATAGGTCTTTACCTCATTTTTTAGTCGATTTTTATTGCCTACCCACCTAATTGCTTTCTGAGTTAAGTAGGTATATTTTCCGCATTGTTCAGATAAAATGGATTAAAAATTATTATCCATAAACTTTTACCTCAAAGGGTTTAATATTCATTACGAAGCCTTTATTTGACCTTCACAGCTCGACTGCCATGGCTGGATGATTTTAAGCTAGCGATGGAACCGAAACACTAGGTCGACACATTTTTTAAAAATTACGATATTTTATAATTTAAAAATTGTAATTAGAATTTGTTTTTGTTATAAATTAGAAATATTGGTTTTATATATTAAGTAGTATGTTTTCTTGTTAGGAAGTCTATTATTTAAAGGACAGTGTTATAATTAAAGCTAATGATAAATGTAAGTAAGTCTAAAGTCATGGTGTTTGAAAGAGAGAGTACGAAAACAGTGTGCAATATAGTTGTGAATACGAATACTTGGAGCAGGTCGATGAGTTTATATGTTTGTGAAGTATGTTTACGAGAGATGGAAAGACTGATAGGGGTATTGAAAGAAGGGTGAATGCAGGACAATCCATTAACGGAGGACTGAACGCGGTTGGCGCTAACAAAAAGTTGTCCAAAGAAGCAAAGCTAGCAGTCCACAATGGAGTGCTGATACCAACCCTGATGTATGGCAGTGAGACACGGAATTGGCAGAGGAAGGATGAAAGTAAACTGAATGCCGTAGAAATTAGATATCTGAGACGAATGTGTGGTAAAACCATGTATGATCGTGTGAAAAACATTGAAATTCGTAAAGAATGCAAGGCTGATGTAAGTGTAATGAGTAAGATTAAGAAAGGGACGATTAGATGGTTTGAGCATGTGGAGCGAATGAACGAAGAAAGGAGTGTAAGAGGAATGTATGACGCGAATGTGAATGGAAGAAGAAGCCGGGGACGCCCAAGGAAGGCATTGCACGATCAAGTGAATCAAATACTTGAGTCGGGCCATGTCAGAAGTCGAAAGAATGTATGAGACGATGTATGAATGTGAATGAAGCAAAAAGTGTATGCCAAGATCGAGTTGTTTGGCGGTCCGTCCCCTCTGCCTTGATGGCGTGAAATGGCGTGATGGTTAGTTAGTTATAATTAAATATAATAAATGAAATAGTAGTATATTTACGACAAAACAAAATAAAACTATTTTTTTTAAATGTGTAAATACTATTTTATTTTGATTTAAAGCCAACTAGTTTGGATACTACCATGTCTTCATAGCAAGTAAATATAGTAATTAACATGTAGTCTATTCATTTACTACTATTTATATAAGCGCAGTAATATTTCTTTTGTATTATAATTTAAAGAAACTGTATAGCTTTTACCACTTTTGTGACCGGTACAGGCAAACCATTTTAAAGAGCGTACGTTTGAATGTATTTGTGCACACCGATAGTGGTTCAAATTGGTTCGAACTAGTTTGGAGCAGTCTCCTCTTACCCTGCAGTTGTCCTACGATACCACACATGACTACACAAGCGATAATCTATTAACAATGGTTTCTTGTACATTTTAAACTACTAGCATCTAATAAGTAGAACAAAGTTATTATTTTTTTAAATTAGAATTCTACAGTGAATTTAGTGGTTAGAAAATAGAGTATTTTATAAACTAAAAATGTATCCCATAGTTTACAAAAGATGAAACCTGATTTCGTTAATAATATTCGCATAAATTTGTTTTGAATCACTTCAATTTAATATAACAATGTCGAGTGGTTTCGGAAGTACCCTTTCCTCGTCAGGAATATAAAATTAAACGACAATATAAATATAATGATATACATACATAAATATTTAGGTGTTGGAGTGGGAGCCGATCAATGGGGAAGCGCTAAGGGCGGTTCGCTGGAAAAATGTCTAAAAGATGACTACGAGTATACGATAAATTTACTTTGTTATTCAATTTACTAGAATTACTATGTAGAGATTTTATAATTTCCTGTCCTTCTAAATTATCTATTTTCTCCTGAATCTCTATTAAAAATATGATCGGTCAAACTCTGAAAAATTGTTGTTATTTAAACATCCTAAGTGTTTCGTGATTCTGATATTTACATGACTGGATATATTTCCTATGTAGAACGAAGGATAGCTATTGCGACATAGTTCGTAAATGCCTGCGTGGCTTTATGATCCCTATCTTTAGTGTTTTTTTAGAAATTTACCTATGGTTTTATTTTCTTCATAGATACCCATCTAATCGCACAATAAGTTTCTCAAGGGTGTCGTAAAAACAGAATATTTTACACGAGGAAAATTTCTCTTTTTATGCATAATAATATGATATTTTCTGGCGTAAAGAAATGATGTGTGGAGGCGTACGTTCATTCGTTCTAAACTAGCAAAGTCCCCGTTACAAAAAGGTAAAATTCCTTTGGAATTATCGTGATTTTTTTTTCCTGTGATTTGCAGGAGGAAAATTTATGTCGTGCCACTTAAAAAAAATAAATTATATTTGTAACTAGCTGGTAGGGGAGAAAAATACGGGTTTGTATTTGTTTTATTTTTTCTAAAGCTGAAAAACGGAAAAAAATGCAGAGTGTTGAATACGAAACTAATCAATGACAAGGTCAACGGAGGTGATTTAATCATACTATTATTCATAAATGTTAATTGATAGTTCAATTTATTTTTATTTATTATTCTCCAATTTAAATCATAATTTGGCACCTATGATTTAATATTTTCATAATAATATTATTATTTATATAAGTTAATCGCCCACTTTACTCAACCCGGCCGGACCTAACCCAACCTAACCAAACCAAACCTAACCTTGAGGTTATCATAAACTATAACATCATTTAAAGCGTGAAAAGTTCACGTAGGCTAGCGTTTTACAGTTGCACCCAAAGGAGGTTATTAGAATTTATTACCATTCTCAAATGAAAATTCACAATTTTATGCTTGCAAATAACTTAGTTGAAATACTGTTAGTTTTTATTGAATTTATTATTCCCTAATACTAAATTATTGAGTTGTTGTATAGGTAGTGAAAAGAAAAAGTAAAGTGTAGTGTACTGAAAAGTGTAGTATTGTGTACTGTAAGGTTGTAGTGTACTGAAAAGTCTAGTATTGTGTATTGTAAGGTTGTAGTGTACTGAAAAGTGTAGTACTGTATACTGTAAAGTTGTAGTGTACTGAAAAGTGTAGTATTGTGTACTGTAAGGTTATAGTGTAATGAAAAGTGTAGTACTGTGTACTGTGAGGTTGTAGTGTACTGAAAAGTGTAGTACTGTATACTGTAAAGTTGTAGTGTACTGAAAAGTGTAGTATTGTGTACTGTAAGGTTATAGTGTAATGAAAAGTGTAGTACTGTGTACTGTGAGGTTGTAGTGTACTGAAAAGTGTAGCGGTGGACCCGTTGTACCCCAAGGAGATGAATAAATTTTATTATCATTCTCAAATACTTTATTTTATACTTGTAAACTGTTATCTGATTTTATTTTTCTTTATTATTCCTTAAATTGAAATCACAATTTGATACTTACGATTTTACATATTTACTTAATTTGACTGAATTATTCCCATTTTTTATGTATGGAGGTAAAATAAAATAAAAAATAATCAAAGGAATAATTCGACGATACGCATTTTTTCTAAGTTGCAACACTGTTGCCGCCACCAGCTGACATAATACGATTATTTATTTTTAAATGAAATTATTCCAATTGTTATTATTGAATTAGTTCAGTTAACTTTACCCAACCATACCTGACTTAACCTAACTTAACTTTCTCTAAACAATCATAACCTAACCTAGCTTAACCTAATTTAACCAAATCAAACCTAACCCAACCCAGAATCATCACTTTGCAAGGAAGATAATTACATGGAAAGGCGATTTTTTCGTATTTTTAAAAGTTATGTATCGAAATCACTACGTATTAGATGTAAATAAAAATCCAAATCAAATTCATAAATCAAAAGTATAAATTAAAATAAAAAAGTTAAAAAAATAATTAAAACAAACTGTCAAATGCGAATACGTGAAAAAATTTTAAGGTGGGAACACATAATTTGAAAGACGAAGTGAGTAGCTTTGTGTTGCCATAATAATAACATGCTGTAGTTCAAAAATAATAAATATCTACAATTAAATGCCCCGCTATAGATACCTAGATACTTTGGGTTAATAAATATAGGGAGGTAGGTACCTACTTGATTGTATTCGTATAACTCACGGGTGCATTCGTTCTATTTTTAAAAATGTATTATAGATTGGAATATAAATACATTAAAACCACCTAGATCTGAGGCCGGAACGCTGAATCTAATCACCATATTTACTTCTTTGAGAAATTCCGAATTAAAAAATAAATAAATAAATGATAATAATAATAATAAATAATAATAATAATAAATAAATAAATTGAACGTTAATTTTAATTTAATAGAACGTTTATAAATATTTTAAAAATTAAAGCAAACATTAAAAAAAAACCTTTTTTGTGGGCGTATCTCATAGGAGTTAAGAGGCTAATTTGATTCAGTTTCTCGGCCTTAAGATTTAGATGGTTTTGGTTTAAAGTAGTCCGCGTTTCACCAAATGCGGTTCGCGCGGTAATATACCCCACTGCAGAGCGATATGTGGGAGAACGCGAGTCAAAATCAAACTTTTTGTAAAGTAAATCCGCTGTTGAAATGAGAGTATTAAATTATAGATTAATACTTAATCCACATGGAAACTTTTCAAAATATTTATATTTTGATGTATGTTATTGAAATGTATGTATGCATGTTATTGAAGGCCGAATATGACCGGGCGTCCATACATTTAAAAAAAAAATTCTATAATGCGGAAATAGTGATTTTATCGGCTTTAGATAGAAAAATAATAATTCCTCTCGTTTGGCTCAAATATATACACTGGATACCATGAATAGAATCCTAAAAAAATCCTAAGTGAAGAATTCCCATTTCTTTCCATCGATATAACATTCGGTTAAACTTTTTAAATTATTTCTAATTTTTTCTTGTATGAACGAGATAAAAAAATGAGGTTTGATTTTCTTACAAATTCCCCAAACGAAAGGAATGCGTTCTCGCAATATCGTGTTCTGTAAAAATTTTCTACGCTTGGAGAGAAAAATTAAGTAAGAACGAGGTTTTGATAATAATTTTCGTATTTAGAAATAGCAATAGGTATTTATTTTAAATACACACACTCGAAATATAATTTTATTAATTTCTAAAACAGTTTTTGTATTTTAGAAATTTTTTATTTTTATTTAAAAGATTGTTGCATTATGATGAGTTATTAATTCAACTCATTATGGGACTTTTTTGCTACATAATATTAAGTTTAACAAAGTTTTCAAGACAATTATGTAATATAAAATATTAAAAAAAAATTATATAAACACTAGAAAATAACATGAATAAATGTTCAGTTTCGAAACATACAGTCACAATAGAAATACGAGTACATAATAAAGTTTTACGAGAGAGAAATATACCTACATCAGATATCTGCAAAGCATCAAGAAAGGACATCAGAATAGAGTTGGTATCTATGATAAATGGTTTTATAAATAGAATTTAAAAAAATAAGATCTCAGAACATCATTTCGAAATTTGTCCGAAGCGCACTCATGTCTCAATTCCTCAGGCAACTTGTTATAGCTGGTATAAGCAATGTATTTCAATGATTTCAGTACTATTTAGTGTGTTTTTGATATGTGTAGTTTTTGGTGTAGTCATGCATAATTTTTTAAATTTTTTTTTATTTGTTTATTTATTTTTGGGAAAATTAACAGCAAATTCACAATTTACATATACGTATTTAAATTGTTATATATATTATAATAAAAACAATCAATCATGCCAATTATAAATTTTCCACTGACATAGTACTTACTATGAGTAAAGTGTGACAATGTTCTGTTTTAATTCAGTTAGCTTAACTATCAGTCGGGGGAGGGGAGGGTGGAGGGGAATATAGGAGTGGGATAAAGGAATTGATGAAAATTATGTTGATTAACGTCGTGATTATAGTTTTATATTTATGTAGCTTAATATTAGAGCATTTTTAAAATACATCGAAAACATTGTGAAAACAAACTGGGCAAACATATTGAAAAGTATGAGGGGTTAGGGGTTATTTACGTAGAGGGTATAATGTTGTTTGTAAGGTATTTAAATAAATGCATATAATATCAGAAGCGTTAACATTCCAAGGTTATGACGATATTTGAATTCCTCCTACTACCATCACAATTAGCAGAAAATGTTGCTTGTGCACTGATGGATAACTCGCTTTGGAACCCAACGCTATGAACTAACTAATCGATCAATTAATTATTAAAAGCTTGTCGACCAGGTGTTTATGTTGTCTTTTGTTCCTAAAATAGTATGGCCAAAAAAAAACTGTTGTTTCTAAATCACTTTGACGATTCCTTGCACATCCTCAATTCTCTCCTCATCAAAGAACCCCCTTGAGATGCCGATAAAGAAGCCTTAATTCAACTCTCTTAAATAAAAAAAAATCTCTCTCATTTTCTATGGCAATTTTGTTTATCTACACCTATTTTAGTACAATCGCGTTTTATTAAAGGATAAATGTAACGCCGGGTTTTTTCGTCCCTTTGCAAAAAAATATTTTTTCATGAAATTACTTTGACGTTGTAAAATAATATTTTCTCACATGACAAATGAAAGTCCCCTTTGATGTTAGTGAATTACTCGGGCTTCTGTGAACGACGCGTGTATTCAATTGGGAACTTTAACTTTCCTCTCGGTTAAGTCGATCTCCGTGAATTTGCACCACAATTGCGCCACGAAATACTTTCTTCTGTTAATGATAATGATATATATATATATATATATATATATAAATTACATTTATCTAGAGCTATAACCAATTGACTTATCTCACGTGAGTTTGGCCATAATTGAAAGCTTTTATATGAAAATTAAATAAAAAAACGATAATTGATAAATTTACTTCCTTTTGCATTACTGGTTTATAAGAAGTGAGTGGTGAGAGGGGAGAGGTGAAAGGCGAGGGTTGAGAATTGACAATTGAGAAGTGAGAAATGAGAAATGAGAAGCGAGAGGCGAGAAAGTGAAAAGTGATAAGTGAAGAGTGAAGCGTGAAGCTTGATGAGTGAAGAGTGAATATTGAAGAGTGAAGAGTGAAGAGTGAAGAGTGAAGAGTGAAGAGTGAAGAGTGAAGAGTGAAGAGTGAAGAGTGAAGATGATAGTGCGAAACGGTGAGATCATTGGGACTGTTGCCTTGGCGGGGTCATAAAACACTGTAATGTAAGCATCCATATAGGGTGTAGCAGGACGTACCCTACAAACTTTGACCAGTGATTCCAAGTAAAAAATGTAGATGGCATTTTGGCATCCGGCGAATTTTGTTGTTGTTTTATTTTTCATTTCTTTTTAAAACGAGAGACCGAAATGCTATTTACATTTCTTAATCCAAATACGCTCAGGAATCACTGGTTAAAGTTTGTCGGGTTCGTCCCGATACACCCTGTATATGAGTACCTACTCCGAGTAGCCTCATTTGACATGAATCAAATTTGGCGAAAAGGGTTGAGATACTTACAAATTCTTCCCAAGTTTCCAATTCAATTTACGATAATATCGTAGTTTCACAGGGTGCGGGACTGGATAGTTCGAAAATATTTGAAAGCGGAAATTCGGAATGACAAACTTCCCGAAAAGCCTAGTCTCGAGGTACTAAAATCCAGAATATCAAAATTTTATAATCTGTCTGTAAATAGGAAACTGTATTAACGGCCCTAAGAAATAAAAGTATGGTAATCCACAGAAAATGTATCAATGTTAGGAAGACACAGTTGCATTTTCATTTTCAAGTTTTTGCGATTTATAATTTAGATCGTCGATTGAATCTCAGATTGCCCAACACTTATAGGTACAAGAATTTGTTCCTTAGTAAAGGGGCCCGTTAAACTTCATCCTCAAATTGGGTAGAGAACGAAAAATGAATTGGGTCGGTTTGATTGAGTAAGTTAGTTGGATAGGGTTACCATGGGTAGAAATAAATCAATTGTGAGCAAACGAACTTTACCCCCTTTTTAAAATACAATTTGAATTTCAGTTTTTGGGAAGTTGGAACATGACTAAGAGTAGTTTATCCTACTAGTATATCCATAATATGTGTAATATATTTTTCAAATTAAATACATATTGCAAGAGCAATAGCTACTATAGGCAAAATATGATTTACGACACAATTTTCTCTCTGTAGCTGCTTGACAAACATGAACATTAGAATTTACGAATATTACATGTAAACACAACGCTCAAATAAATGACTACTTTGTATTATATTCTCTTTACAGATAAAGAGGGTCTGCGTAAATATTTCAATATGACAAGCACGCCATATCTCACAACATTATTATTTGTCGAAGACCTTGTTGAAAAAAACTAAAGTGTTTTGGTTTCCGAAATGATGTATGTATTATCTGAATTTTTCCCACATCTGATAACTTTACTGATTAGTTATTTGTTTTCGAGAACTAATGCAAGGTTAATGTTCATAATAAATATTATCAGTATAGTAGCGATGAATCGTTCATGAATGAGCCGTTCATTTGTGCTGACTCATTTTGATGAGCCGTGAGTGTCCGACTCCTGGTAAACCGTATAACGGGTAAGTTGAACTGTTATTCTTTTTGCCAAACTTTGAAACTACTTAAGAATGAATGTTTATTTACATATAAAGATAAACTTATCTCAGATGTTCGATAGTGTTCTTACGAATTTCTACGATTACGAATCTTTAAATGAGGTCATTTATTCTAATTTGTTTATATAAAATCATCGTATACGTGTCTATCTTCTACAAGACTGAATTATGTCCACGACCGTGGGACTTGCAAATAATATTTGGCACAATGATGCATCTTAAAGCATTTGTTTTTAAGGGTTCGCACATTCATGTATAGAGATAAGAATAATTACTGGATTTACACGTGTGTAGGTACTGTAGAGCACATGAACGGCGCCTGACAGTCTGGCATCTGGACTATATCTACATCTATATACTGGAAGCAGGGAGCCGTAGGAGCTGGGAGTTGTATGAACTGGGGGTCGGAATTTAATATGTGCCAGTTCTTAAATGAGTCGTCGTTCAATTGAGTCGTAGTTTTGAGTCGTACGAGAATATTGAACTGGTACCGTAACTGCCGCGTAACAAAATGAGTCATGACCCATCGCTACAATATAGAGTAATACGCAAAAATCTGGCTAGTAAATGATAGCAGAAATGAATTTACAACTGCCGTAAGGAATGATATAGAAAAATTAGAATTTCTATAAATAAAGCATTTCTCATAGGTGGTTTGAGTTTATTTATTGAAGTGTAGTGATTTTCATAGCTAGGTACTTTTACTATTGATTTTAAATATATTTGTTTTCACACTTAGACGTATATTTCAGCGCGGTTACGGGAATCGCTCCACCAACGAGTAAAATACGTTAAACAATACGCTACGGAAGCAGTTACATTTTATTATGGACCTAAAATCATATATTTTTTTTTTATATATTTATTTCTTGCTAAAGCAATCCCGATGAGTTTCAAAACTCATTTTAGGACGGGAGGAATTTACAATACATAAGTAGGAGATAGTACATACAATTTTACATTGACAGCAAAATATCAAAAATAGAAGTTTCACATACAGACAGAAATAATTTTATAAGGCCAAGTTAAATAGAACAACACACAAGAGAAAACATATAAAGGAACAACAAAATATACAAATATGGATTTACTGATTTTCATTTTTAAAAATCCTTAAAAAGTATTCCTTTATACCATCATTTTGGGATTTTTTATTTTTCTGGATGGTTTTGTACATATCTGACTTGTACATATTGACTTCTCAAATTTCGAAACCTGTATTAAAACACTAATTTTCAAAGGTTCAATCTAGTATTCCTAAATAGATAACGTTAATCGGACAGGTTCAAGGTATTTCAGGCACACTTGAAACAATTGCTGTATTATCAGTGAAAAAATAATACAGTAATTAGGTTATGTCGATAATAATACATCAAGGTTCTGTTCATAAATTAATTATTGTCAAGTACCTACCTTCTCAAGTGAACATTGATAAATAACAAGAAAAAAATAGCTTTTTATTCTTAACTAAAAATGTTTTATCACAACCTTAAAGTTAGTCATTTCAACATTCAAGACATGGAAACGCCCGTAATGTAAAATCTACCTTGCAGAACTTTTCGTATTTAAAATAACGTTATTTAAAAAAAAGTTAAAATGTTTATTATTAAAAAAAAACTTTAAAAAAGCACAATCTTTATCTATTATTAATATATGTTGATGTTGTCTCCCTCTTACGCATAATACTTTTCTATTGTTGTCTCCCTCTAATATTTTGTTTTCTTTTCTCTCTCTTTTGTATTCTCTCTATTTCACTATATCGTATTCTGTAACTATATATAACCGATACATAACTCTGTATTATTCTCTGTACGACGCTTGAGCCAAGCGAAACCGGATATCTAAAAATAAAATTAATTCGTGTTTTATAACAAAGTGTTTGTTTTACTTAAAATGTATATTAGTAATTTTTGCGCTCCGCTGTAATCGAATCCACAACATATTGAAAAAAGTCAAATGCATTGAACGAAAGCATCATTATTACGGTTTCAGCTTTTGAATGAAATTTAATGAAACTCCACTGGGAGCATAAAGAAGCGTAGCTGAAAACCTTTCGTTTATAAGAGAAAATAAAGTTTAAAATTAAGTGTCATTTATTATGGGATTACCGTTCCCAAAAGACAAGGATCTCGCAAGACCTTGACAATTTGAATATATTCGTACTTTGAGTTGAATTTATTTTTCTTTTGAATAAAGTGGAAAATTGTTGGATAAATTGGGTCAAACAACTTCTGAGATTTAGTGCCGATAAACTCTGTGTTTGAATTTGTGATTTATTTAAAATTAGTTTCACAATACTAAGATGAAAACCTTATGAAATATTTGGAAAAATATAATGATAAGAGTGTGAATACCTTTTCCAGAAACTGTGGGTTTTGTATTATACAAACCTACAGTTTCATTCCAAAGTTAATAAGATTTTGTACACTTGACCTTCAAAATAAGAGGAAGGTCACTGTCTACGTGAGGTATCGAAAAACCACCCCATCCCTTAAATCAGGTTTTTGGTATTTCTTGTTGAAATTTTGAACACTTGACGTTCAAAATAAGAGGAAATTATTGAGTGGGCGTAGGAGTACGGGTAGGGGTAATACGCCAGAATCTCATAACTTTACTCCAAACTATTCATAACCGAACAATGACGGATACCTCAGCTAGCGTAAATATATTTTTAGAATTGAATACACAACCTTCGGATTCGAAATAGCCATTTGTATTTGTGTCCGTCGCTCAACACTTGTATTTGTGTCCGTCAAGGGATTTCCTTTATTCAAGCATTTTCTTTATTTAGTAACTGTCAGTGTAATTGAAAGAATTTCTAAAGGGAAGTGTAATTGTTAATGTGAATGGAAAAGCGTTTTAACAATGTTTTATAAAAAAATCAACAACTAAATTTGCTTTTAGGAGTCCTGTGAGTACTCAATTTTTCAAATATCTTCGGAAAGGCAGTTGTAATATTTTCCCCCAAAGGAATTATTTATTGATGTCGCGCAAACGATGTAGTATATTTGGTATTATGTTTTAAATGGTACTTTTGCGTCGTATGGAGATAACTTGAACATGAAAATGTGACCATCAATAACAAGGTAAACGTAATGGTGAAACGAGTCTGTTATTAACTTGTTGAACACGATAATTATTATAAACGGTACACGGTATCATAAAAACTGTGGGTTTTATAGAAATAATACAAGTTTCAGAATAAGCGTTTCGTAAAGCCCACGCTAAAATGTACACAATATTTTACGTATTATAGTAATTATTATAATATTGTGTAAATGTGCGTGTGTTGATTCGATTACAATTAATTAATTGTTAATACACAAAGAAAAGATATCAATTACCTACATTTAAAAACACGTAATTTTTTTGTAAGCATGACTATAAAAAGATTCGCATCAATTTGAAAGTGTGCCCATCTGAAGAATGATCAACAGTTAGTTAGAAACTTTAGGTAATAGTTCACTCTTAATTGTTTCAATCGTTACTAGTTATTTATGATAAGCCTTTTAATTGACTGATATTGCCTGTTAAACTGACATAAATAGCGCTCAGCTATCGCTAAGGCAGTGGTCCGAAACCTTTTCTTATCAACGACACACCAAAATTCTTCCCAGAACTCTGTAGCACACCAAAGTAAAAATTTATAAATAAAATAATAACAAGTTTTTTCATCTTTTTTTAATAACAAATAAAAAATAATATCCCTACTGGGATTTCCTGTGCTGAGGATGCCATTTACAAAATATGAAATTAAATTATATTAAATTGATGCGATTGCTGAAAAAAATAATTGTAAGGTGAGGTGTTTTAAGTGCAGTTGAGTGGTTTCGGTGTCAGTCTGTATTTGGTGTTAATATATTTAATATTTCAGATCTCTCTAAAAAATTCTGGATACGTATCCAGAATTTTTTTAGATTTTTAAATTTATCACTGTTGTCGTGATTTTTGAAGGAGAGAGGAATTTTATTGTTGAGTTTAGTATCATAGTATAAGAAGCTTTTTTTGTTTAAATGTTGAGTTTGTGGTTCCTTGATGGATGTGATTTTGACTGATTTGATTCACTGCGGAGAAAAACCGTTCTCATGTTCTGATTGCATATCCACCAAAATCGGATTTAAAAATGCACCATCGTATTCACAGCGGAGAAAACCTGTTCCCATCTTCTGATTGCAGCTATCCATGTTAAAAAAGTCAAGTTTTTGCAAAAGCACATTCGGACTCATAGTGCAAAAATCCCTTCTCGTGTTCTAACTGCAGTATTCGCACACGCAAAAGATTTATTCAGACAAAACTCTGAAAAATCACCATTCTTATATTATTTGCTATGTTTTATGATTGAATCTAGCCAAAACTATACCTCGGGATACCCAACGTACTTCAGTATAAAACTTTAAGGATTCGTTGTAAATAAAGCCGTAACACTCGGCTTAGTCTTGTTACGCCGCGAAATATTTAGTTTTTGTGCACAGATTCCTAGAACGTTATTGTTTTTCTGAGAGAGGAATTATTTAAGATTTTTTTTCTATCATCGCGACACACTAAGCATCGGCTCACGGCACACTGGTATGCCGTGTCACACCGGTTGCGGAGCATTGCACCAAGGTTGACGACCACTACACGCATAATTTAAGTGATTCCATAGACCATAGTGCTTTGCAATAATGTAGACATTGGTGCTATTAGATAGAGAATAATTTGATAAGAAATGTCGTTAGTGGTGTACCCCTCTTAACACGTGATTGTGTATTTAATTATTTCTATCTAAATATACCTACTTTAATTGCGCACTAAGGACGAACTAGTTAATTAATGTCTATAATTAATTAAGAGAGACCTTAAACGATAACGATAATTTTTCGAAAAACGTAATATTTTTTTTTGGCTAAATAACCGCGAATTTGCGTATTTTTCAAGTTATATTCTGGTATTTTAAAATAATGAAGTAATTTTATAGGTTTTTAGTATTTCTTTATTTATGGTTTTGATAAGTTTAAAAAAAATAAAACAAAAATAAATAAATATATATATATATATGGACCTCCTTTAATGCAAAATCCCAAAAAGGAAACATAACACCACTTTTATTGCAAAGAGCTATCGTTTGTGGTGAAAACGAACCCCATTTTCTCCAAAAAATGCGAATTTCACCAAAACATCGCGAAGTTCTACAAAAATTATACCAATTTTCCAAAAAAGTAACGCGAATTTTTCAGGTGTAATTAATCATTATAGTTTGTAACGGTTTAAAGTACCCACCCCGTTTCATGCGTAACAGGCGACCACAACAAGAAGCGATACCAGCCATAATTAAAATGAGGAAGAAGACGATTTCGATCGACAGGTAAGATCTCTGGACCGCCTACGCCAGTTAACGGTTGACCTTGTTACGGTGATCTGTTACCTGGTTGGCAGAACGGGCGATTTGGAATGGCGACTCGATTCGACGTTTTTATGATACAACATTAATTTTAGTATTATGAACTCTGGTTTACCCTAACCTTTTGATTATTTTAGTCACGTCGTGTGACTTGACGCCCATATACTTAGAGAATACTTTGTTACAATTACTTTTTTGAACAATGCAATACTAACATTTGCTAACTTACCCTCGGTATTGGCTATTGGCACACACCCCGAGATGAATGTTAGATTCAGTAAAATTATGTTAAAACTTAGATTAAAATTTTATGTATAAAAAACTTATATTTTGTACATGAAACATTTAATTTATTTTTAACATGGACGATGAAGCCAGGTTTCAAGTTTTTTTACAGATAATAAAAAAAAAAATCTTTGTCTGTTTATTACATGGTGTCTGGTTTTTTCATTGTATAATATTAAATATTTATAACGGGAACTTGTACCCGATAAGCCACTGCAAGTTGTTTACAAATGTAGGGCAATAATAGAATAATACAGGTGCATGCATATTGTGATCAATGTACACAAGTTGGAAAAAATATTTAAAAAATATATGAAAACAGCATAATAGTTTTGTTATAGAGATACTAGACTCCAATTACATAATATTGATTTAGATAATATTATAAAAAATATTAGTAAGTATTAAACAAATTGACAAATAAAAAACAGTACCGAAGTTTTGGTACAGTGAGCATAGACTTAATATAATAGTAGCACTTAAATAATTTTAAAGATACCCGCAGCTATCAAGGAGATATATAATCATGGAAACCATCATATTGGTTCAATTTGTTCTAATGACTAGATATTAATATATGATACTCGTAAAAGTAGTTTTGAATCAATGGAGTATTAATTTTTAAAATATTCTGTCATAGCTTAAAATAAAATAACCTTAAGCCACTGAAGAAAAGGATTAAATTTTCGTCTTATTTTTACTGTAGTTAGTATTAATAATGCTCGAAGTTTTCTACTGAATAAATATTTTCATGTCAAGAAGGTCGTTCAATTTAAATAAGATTTAAATTGGACGTGAAGTCAAAAGCGGAAAAATAATCTAATTTTCTTTGAATAATAAAATGATTACCTTTAGGTAAGTACATACTTTTTAAAAAGTTTTCAGGAAATTCGTATTTTTTATTGATGTAAAGATAGAAAGATGTTTTTTCTTCTGTTGTTAAAAATATTTGTTTAGTTCCTATGTAACTACAGAAGAGACGAGAGTTCTCACTGCTGTCAAATAAATCCATAGAATACGTGACTTTTCCGTGCAAATTGGACGTAAAAGTACATATTGACGGCTTTCAAAGGTTAAAAGGATTTATTCTAGCCGTTCGTTCCATAAAAGTTGATACATCTAGCTGTAAAAATAAAATTCAAGGATTCTAAAAATAAATTCGCGAGAAAAAAATAATTAAAAAGGTAAGTCTCGAGAAAAAAACCGAGCGGCCGGCGTAAGGTTAATCGTTTTGGGGTGATTTAATTGCTCTGTTACAGAACAATTAAAATTAAACACAGAATATACCCAGTTTTAATGAGTTTTGAGTCTGTAATTGCGGCTGAAGGTTGTTTATGTAAACCGATGGAGCAGGAGCTATCCACGGGAGCAATATTCCGTTTCATATCATATTCAATGTTATACTTTCGTCGTTGAAATTGCGACGTTTTATTAGTAACAACCTCAAAAGCAGTCAAATAGATATTGAAAAAATTGGCGGTTCTTTTTGGTTTCAAGTTGGTTATGCATTTTGTAGATGGTAAAATATGTATGTATTTTTAGTAGGTTTTCACGTATTTTGGTAAAAACTTTAAAGATTAAGTGTTTAACATGTTGGACTATTCACGATTATTTCTTTTTTGTAAATAAAACAGTTTTATTATTATAAACAAAAGAACGTATGTGCCACTACACTTCAAAAATTTCTTATCTCAGGTCCTTTAATATCATTTGCTAGTAATACATTTTCAATATTAATGTTTATGTAGATACGAAAAGATGGATTCCATAATCTAGTTATTACTGCGGGATCCGCGGGATTTGCGAATTTACTTACAAGGGTTTATAATATTGAGGAAAACAACGAATCTGGAGATGAATCTAAATCTCATTTCTAAATTAATAATTAATGTTATAATTTGATAACATATTTCATCAATATTATGTACCTGAATAAACAATGGCATCCAGTCTATAAAGGCTGAAAATCTGTGTCTACCCCGATAAAACCATCCATAAAAAGAAATTAACAAATCATTAAAAAAAACAGCGATAAATCTTTGGATCGCAAGTTGAGTTGCAATTTGACTTCTGTTATCTCGAATTATCATTTTTATTTTTCTTTTATTTTCGTTTTTTTTTAAATTTTTTAAATTTTTTTTTATTTTTTTTTTATTTTTTTATTTTTTTTATTTTTTTTTAATTTATTTATTTTTTTATTTTTATTTTTATTTTTTTTTAATTTTTTTTTTATTTTTTTTTTATTTTTTATATTTTTTTTAGTTTAATGTAAATCAAATTTAATAATGTTATTATTAAGTCAAACTATTTGAAAATGGTCTTAAACGCCGAAACAGCTGTCACAATAATAAAAGCTAAAAATACTTGCAGAACTTAATAATAACATTAATAAATTTGATTCACATTACATTTAAAAAAAAAAATAATGGTTCTACAAATTAATCACAAAAACAATTAATAATTAATAACATTATTATTATTAAACTATTCCCTTTTCGATCGTTTTATCAATTGAAAGTTTTTTCCGAGTATAAATTATTACTACCTATTACGCCGGAGGTACATTACATATAAAAGATAAAATCTGTCGTAAAAATACACACAGCCTGATTGGGCATAGAGTAATGCACGCCACTGTGAATAAGTAAGGCAGATTCTACTTATGTTTTTTGTTTGTTTGTTTATTTGCTAATTAAGTAAGTGGTTAATTTATTTATATCCTGCAAAGCATAGGATTACCAGGATAATGTATTTTCCTTTTAATTTGAGATGAATAAACGAAAAATAAATGTTTTTATTAGTAAATATATAATAAACCTACATCGAAAATCTAATCGTGAGCAGATCCCGAGGGATCCTGCAGGATTCGAAAAAATCTTGTGCGGATCCAGCGGAATTGAAAACTGTGTGGGAATGCAATCCTTAAATACGAGTTTTAATGCGTACAGTAACTTTAAATATACGTAATGTTGCAAGGTACGATTAATATTTAGGTTAGTTATTAATTTATTTTACAATAGAAATAAAACAGTACATTTTTTGCAGTGAAAAATAATTTCCAGAAATTAAATTTACAAAGTAGGTTCCTATGATATGTTTCTTTGTATTTTATGATTTATACATGTATTTACCGGGTGACTTGTGTATTATGTGTAGTGTATAAGTGTGTGTATGTGTGAATGTTTTTGTAGGTATGAGAAGTGGTGATCTACATATTATAGAAGTGATGTATGCGCAAGTGATTGTATACTGTATGTAAACACCATTATATGAGTATTTTAATATAAAGAAACCACATCTGAACAGGTCGTTAAATTAATGCAAAGCCAATAAATTATTGCATTTAAACAATTATTTAACGTCAACGCTGTATTTGTGCTTACGTAATCATTCAAATAACTCGTAGCTTTTTAAAGACCCCAAAAACGCAATTTACAAAAACCCTTACAGCTATCATAATTATTCAAAACACCCTAGAGGTTATTTTCTAATCTAAACTCAAACAATTATTTCTAAAACCGACAATGCCAGAACATTTTGCCCCACAAGTTACCCCATAAATGTGTAACTCGCACGGAATGGAAAACTCTCGCCTGCCCCAGATAAATAAATTTTGTCTCGTTATTGTTTGACTAACTTTTGACCGCAATTCGAAGCAAAAAAGTTTTTTGGCATACACAAGTAGGGCTTCTTTACGAGTATCAGTCACCGACGCATTACGTCAAAAGTTTTACAAGATTTTTCTAGATTGATCTAGCAAAATAAATATTTTGTAAGGATTTCTGCTTTTAAAGCTCAGTACAGTATTTTTTAGTAAGCAATCTTATTTTTATTTTTCTGGTGCTCTCTCTTATCGGAAGTTGGCTAGCATCAGGGCAATCTTCACCCTGAAAACTGCAACCCGAAAAATTCTGCAAAATTGTACTCTTACTTCTTAGTCATGTAAGTTTCGAAGTCTTAAGCTCCGATCACACGGAGCGATTTCGTCGCTGCTATGTTGGCGCGGCGAATGATCGCAACTTGTTGTTTCCGCTAGTAGGTCATACTACTGAAACTGCGAAGGTAGTAGCGAGTGAAATGTCCTAAATGGCAAATAATATATGAAAAATACCATAAATATTCAGCAACTAGCGATTCGAGGTGTCAGACGAGATGATACTAGCGTTGCGTATAGGCGAAGAGGGATGAAAAGAACTGCAAAAATTGCGCATGTATCGCGATCAGAACTGAACATGTTCTAATCGAATCGCGCGAATGTTTAAAAGTGCTCGCAGCGAATACCTTGTTATTAAATCAAAATTTCGCGATTTTTAACTAATGAATGGAGAATCCTTAAATTAAATTCCTATGTCTCGTGTATATTTTGAGGATGCTATTATATTTTTTCATTTTAAATACACCCATCTCCCATAAAAGGCAAAATCAGTGACATTATTATAAATTTCTGTAATCATTTTTCTATTATCACAATAAATACATATAATTTGAAAATACTATGAAGGTAGTAGCAACTAGCAACTAAGGATTCTTCAAAATATTCCAGTAAATATCAAAAAAGATTGGGAAAAGATGACGACAAAAGTTTAAGTGGGAACCCCTGTCCTGTCATTGGTAATCCCACCCACAAAAACCCACGTTTTCCATCCTATCCTGTTTGACAAAGGCGTTCAGTGTTTTTTCACTGTATATGTGGGCGATAGTTCATAAAAAAAATATGGTTCATTCAAAGAAACTACGAAGCTATACAACAAATCTGTACTAGATTTATAAAAAAAGCAACGGCGAACAAATATTGTAAGAAACACATTGAATCTCGGGAGCAGGGCCGGTCCTGTGCTGGCTTATTTGGAGGAGTTCGCTCCGGGCGTCAACTTGTTAAGGCACCAAGGCGCTGATAATACCAGCTGACAGAGTTCCCTTGAGGTTATTTTTCACTAATATGGCGCTATACAATTATCAAAATATCATTATTTACGGTCATTACTACCTACCTAGTACATTAATTAAAAAAAAAAACTTTTCCAGACTTCACAGGCGCGTAGCGCGCGAAAATAATACTAGAGCCTCATAGTGCTCACACCAATCATCGTTCCCATGGAACTAAGATCTATCCATACATTTACGATACGAGTAATCTTTTGTTTTAACGTCTGAGAAAACGAGATAGATACAGAAAACGTAGTGTAAAATGAGATGGTTATAGGTGCCATAATACTAAGCTACTTTTTTATGTGAATCCGCGCGAAAACGAGATAGATACAGAACACAAAAGAGCAAAATGAAATGTCGATAGGCAAGCGATCCTGGGCGAACATTCTGATGAAAGAGTGAGGCCGAGCTATGAATTCATAGTGCCGTTTTATCTTTTCATTGCGATCGAAAGACGTTTTCTGGGCAAGGAACGTAATTACTAAATACCGATGGCGTTTGTTCTATTTGCAGCTCGCGTACGTATTCCTCCATCATGTCGATTAATAGTATAGGTTCTGTAAATTTAGTAGGTCTATACTCTACAGAATTATTTCTGCAGTACTTTCTCTCTCGTACTTCATAGGAATCCTGTGACAGGATTAACAGGGACAGGATCGTCGTAGCAGTTTTGGTGTAAATTTGAGTTTGATAAAGGGCGCCAACATTTTGCTTGCACCCGGCACCGCTTGGCTCAGGGCCGGCCCTGCTTACCTGTTAAAAACGTCAGATAGAAAATACTAATTGGATTCCCCATTTGGAAAATGTTGTGAGGCTAAAGCAATTTGGGAAGAGGAAGGAAAAGAATGGAAAGAAAATGGCTGGGAAGTAGCCTTTCGGAATTGTAACTGAAGTCATTTTAAGCAACGTTTTGTTTCTATATGGTGGTCTAACACAGTAACGGGGACTGATTCCGGCTCTTTTTAAGGATAATGCATTCTGCTTATCTTTAAGCTTAAATGCTTTTTTATTGACTGCGGTTGCGGTTCTCTTGGATGACAGCTGTCATTCAGCGTAATGCATTCTTTAAAAATATCGATATCTGAGTAGTTTTAACTAAATATTATCTTAAAGTATTGACATTATGTTTGTTTAATGAATCTATAGGCTTTACAATGTAATCCGCCTTCCAGAGGGTAATAAACCAACTGGAAAGTTAGATGTAAGCGTAATAACCAAAATAAAGAAAGGGATGCTTAGATGGTTTGGGCATGTAGACCGAATGAACGAAGAAAGGAGTGTAAGGAGAATATATGAGGCGAATGTGAATGGAAGAAAAAGCAGGGGACGCCCGAGGAAGACATGGCACAATCAAGAGAGCCAAATACTTGAGTTGGGCCATGTTAGAAGTCGGAATAATAGAAGAGAATGTATGAGACGATGCATGAATGCGAATGAAGCAAGGAGTGTATGCCAAGATCGAGTTGTTTGGCGGTCCGTCCTCTCGGCCTACCCCTGCGGGGAAACGGCGTGATGGTTAGTTAGTTAGTTAGTTAATAGTAAACAGTACCGTCGGCAATAAAAAAATTTCAAGTCATAAATAAAAAAAATACACTAGAAAGTAATGGGTCTCACTCCTGACATCGATGCTACATATACCATAGTTTTAGTTTTAATTGTTGTGATAGGGTGATACCAGTCCGGTCAAAAATAAATAAGTGGAGAAAAATTACAAAGGTTGTTTAATAAAAAATATATATTACGGTGTAGATATATATTTTTGATGTGATAACTTATCATTTATATTATATTTTATATTTTTACTAGGTATGTGAAGAAATGTATGTTAATTTTATAACAATTTTACTTCTCCATGCCGCGGCGGTAAAAAAAAAAACGTAAAATCAAAAGTTTTTCTACGCCACTGCTATCTGACTATCGGGAAATGGAATACTGAATAGACTTGAATAGAATATGTTGGGAAGTCCGCATTCCACCCCTCTCTCCGCGTTTCCTACACCTTCACGAGCTCACCCCTTGCCCACCTCACTTCCCACACCATTTCAAGACCCACGCCTCGCTCTCGACGGTTTCCCGGTAGGGATGAAGATAAAACTGGACTCTTTAACCCCCGGGGCGGAATTCTGCAACCTGCATTTAGTCACAAGTCAGTGGCACGATTGCACTTATGAATAATGACTCCGTTACTTAAAATGCTGACAAACCAAGCAGTGACGTATAACAGGGCAATAATATACTCGTATTACTAGCTGAAGTACTCTGCGTTGCCCGGGGTCATGTAAGGTTTGGAGTAAAATTTTGATGATGTATTAACCCTACCCCTACCACTACCCAGTAATTTTTCCTTTTATTTTGAACGCGAAGTGGGTAAAATCTCATTAGGAAATAACAACATTCCGCTTTTAGGGGTAGGAAAGGGGGATGGGGGGTGATTTTTGAAATCTCATGTAGATTCCTCTTGCCAATAATACGGGAAATATTTGAGGAAAATATTGGTGAAATTAAATTTGAAGTAAAATGTAAATAAAAATTAAGTCAAATAAACAGGTGCTCAGCAGTTAGAGCGTTGTCCCGGAAAGACAGAGGCCCTGGGTTCGATTCCCAGATGCAAATGATACCTTTTTATTTTCTGTGTCTTTTTCTATTTCACGTTTCATTTGAGATTTGTTAATATTATCTCCAATGATTAAATATTATCTAACTAACTAACCATTAAGCTGTTTCCCCACAGGGGTAGGCAGAGAGGACGGACCGCCAAACAATTCGATATAGGCATACACTTCTTGCTTCATTCACATTCGTCGCATACATTCTCTTCTATTATTCCGACGTCTGACATGGCCCGACTCAAGTATTTGATTCACTTAATCGTGCCATGTCTTTCTCGGGCGTCCCCGGCTTCTTCTTCTATTCACATTCGCGTCATATATTCTCCTTACACTTCTTTTTTCGTTGATTCACTCTACATGCCCAAAACATCTAAGCGTCCCTTTCTTAATCTTGTTTATTATGCTTACATCACAGCCTTGCATTCTTTACGAATCTCAATATTTTTCATACGATCATACATGGTTTTACCACACATTCGCCTTAGAGATCTCATTTCTACGGGATTCAGTTTATTTTCATCCTTCTTCTGCCAAGGTTTTTAAACTTCAATAAGTTATTCCAATAAATAGAACTTCTTTGTTTGTTCACAAACACGCTATTTAAGAAACGATTTGGAAAAATAGTTATGGTCCAACGCTTGTAAGGACGATGTTGATAAACGAAAACAGTCCAATAACGTGTTATTTGCGTATTTTCATTCAACAAAATAAATTCCTTTCAAATGTATAAATTTGAGAGCACTGAGTTTGTCCGTTTTAAGAACAATGGATATTGACATGTTTATATTACTTCTATATAGTTATAATTACGGCCGTAACATGAATTTTATGAAATAATTATAATAGGTAAATGATTGAGACAATATTAATATTATTAATTTTATTTTGGAGAAACCATTTATCGTGTTTTCTATAGGGTATCTCCATTATTGCTGAAACGAAACCAACTGTTGACGTATTTCAGGGTTACTAAGAAAACGAGGTTTACTTAGATATATTATCTGTTGTTCTTACTTAATGATATATTTATTTTGTTGTTCTTAAAAACTGATAATTATTCTGGGCGTCTTGTATTATAGGGTTAACTGCTCACAGTACAAATCATAATTACGTCCAACAGTTTAATTTGGAAGTCATCTCTGGGCTGAAGCTCCCAAACACCTGATAAACCTGATTGATTCTGTGTAAAGGGGGGTGGTTCGTCTGATTCACAATCCGTTTTTAACATACCGACTGCCATATCTAATGCACAGACCCAATGTAGGTATGCTGTAGGAGTCTGTTCTACAGATATTTCCATGGAGCCTGCTCGAAGGAGTTAACAGCAGACGGACACGAGCGGAAAATCCGTTCACAGTTGATGGCGACTTCATGAGAATGGGTCGTTTCGCCGACTCGTTTTTGTGTAAATCGGCTCGTATGTGGAACGAGATACCGGCATCTGTCATTCCTCATCTGATGAATGCACTAACAAATCACTTCCTACAGCCCTCTCTTTTACCCGCCTCACAACGTTGCCCAAACGGGTAGCGATATAGTTCCCTGTAAGGGCTCCGTATATGCAGGGACGCTCTTATGAGGTGTCATATAGAAAAATAAATTATTAATATATTTCATATAAGTTTAAATGGTATTTTCGCTGGATTATTGAACGGTCACTTTGCGGTGCTGTAAAATTCATTGAACTCCGGTGTTGTGCACTCAGTGTACAGGATATACATTAAAAATTTAGACATTTTAAAACGGATAAATTTTTTTTAAAGTTTTTCTTTCTTATGTAAATCATTTTATTAATAGTTCAGTAATATGTAAAATATTGTGTACAATAATATAATTTATATAGCGAAGTTTTGTGTTATTTCATTTCAAATGCGATTAATGAGAGTATAAGTGCTGAAAACGAGAAAAACATCGGCCATGCATAGAACGCATGATACGTCCATTACAGCCGCAGACCGCCGGCTACTACTGACGACCGCGCATCGTGTCATTGTAAGCGAAACCCTGTATTCTCTCGCTCACTTTCTCACTACTCGGTAAGTTATCAACGCACGCTGACATACATAGTATATATACTATTTTTTCCCGATTTAATTTTTTTTGTTACGTTTGGTAAGTACTGTATTTTAATTATTTTATTCAACACTTAAATGTATTGCTGAGGATCACCTAAAATATGAACTCCGCGTTTAGTATGCTCGTATTTACAGAGATGTTGAAATAATTAGAGACATGTAAAATCAGTTGACAACACCAGGAAGGAAGGGTTTACAGTACCACTATGTAGTATAAAAATAACGTTTTTTAAATTTATTTACACTGTTATTATCTTATATGTACTCAAGTTAAGGCTTTTTTAATGATGGCGGTTTTAGGGACCTTTTAATTTGCATGAAATCTATATTTGTTTCGCATCGTTTCCCAGCATCAGCGACGAAGTTTCCCGTTTCTAAGGTTTCCAGTATATATTTTAACATATATTTATTACACGCTATTATCGGTACAATTAAATTACTGGGAATACGTGACGGAATTCCGCCCCCATAGGTTTCCTTCGGATAGCTTTAATTAAGCTGGTATGTGCAAATTCTCCTTGAATAGTGAAGCCATCTCCGATAGTGGAGGAAAACCCGGTGTCAGTGAGAAACTGGAGGTCTCATATTGGCTGAGTGTGTAGCTTAATCTATTGTACCGCTTACGAGTAATATGTCATATTATATTTTAGCGTCTAGAAACTCCCAGTTGTTATAGTATCCTAGGGATTCTACATTAACGGGATTCACTTGGTAAAATCCGAACGATATTACGCACTCTTTACGCAGGTGGTGAAAAGGTTGAAATTCCCGCTTAACACCGGCCGCACGTTTCGATTTACGCAATAAAACATCACCAAAATGCGTGTTTTATTTTATTTTGTCATTATTCTAAAAAAATTAAATTGCCGCAATGAACAATATGACAAAATCCGAAAAAGGGTTCATGAGTGGGAGATTTTGCCCTTTAAACATTTTTTTTAGGTCTGATACAATATTTTATTTTCTAGGTTTATAAGAAAACTCACCAAAAATGCCCAGTAAAACCATAGGACAAGGTGTGTTCTACTTGCAGTATTTAATTAAATCATCTGTAATATTTCTTAGCCATCAAATTTTCCATCTAAAAACACATGATTTTGTATTATTTCGCATTGCATCGCCTTAAGTAGAATAATGTAATCGAAGTAACGTTAAATATTTTTAACACTGGAATATTTTGTGTTACTTCGACATTTATACGCTGATTTGGAAGAACTTATGAAATATAGGTAGCCATTTGTGAAAAAGTAGGACAACCTAATCCATATAAAAATCTGTAAAATGAAAAAAAAAACAAACTGTTTTATTAATTGTCAAAAGTGTTTACGAATTTTGAACAATGTGTCGTTTTCTGTTACGTACAAAAATACATTGAGTTATAATTAATTTACTTCACAGCTATTACGATTCAGTTGATGGAAATTTTTCTTTATTTTATTTTATGAAAAGGGTTATATTAATTTTCTGTCGTGATTTTATCATTATATTTTTTCACAGTCGTCAAAATATTTTATTCCGCACAATTGACTGCATAAATTCGCGTGTCCTACGATATTCGAAAATATTACAATTTTTGTTCGACTCTAAATATGTTTACTAATTTCCTAGAATCCGGGCGAGATTCTCGTGTGATCACGTTTCGTGAAAAAATTATTAGATAAAAAAAATTACATTGAGCTCGAAATTAATTGTTCTTCCGGAACAGTGCCTTTATGGGTATCGATCGATTTATTATCCACACCCATTTCCCATTTTCGTCGGATCGTTAATTTCCATATTCATGTACTTTCTATGTCACGAACGCTACTCAGGCATCTAAAAATAGATATTTTCCCATATGCATAAAATTACATCTAATACACTGTGATAACTATATAGAAGTAAGAACCCGCATGAAGGAAATTTGGTACCACCATTCCAGGTAGGTACATCAAATTTATAATTTATTGTCGCAATCATTGAACTTCCCGTCATACATTAAAATAAAGGTTTAAAGGGGTATAAAGCGTTATAATTGCGATCCGATCTCTATCTTCTTTTTTTTTTGTTATTCATAGCAATCCATCATACTAGAAGATACACAATATTGGGACTGTAATTTTGTTATTCATAGCAATCCATCATACTAGAAGATACACAATATTGGGTCTGTAATTTTGTTATTCATAGCAATCCATCATACTAGAAGATACACAATATTGGGTCTGTAATTTTGTTATTCATAGCAATCCATCATACTGGAAGATACACAATATTGGGTCTGTAATTTTGTTATTCATAGCAATCCATCATACTGGAAGATACACAATATTGGGTCTGTAATTTTGTTATTCATAGCAATCCATCACACTGGAAGATACACAATATTGGGTCTGTAATTTTGTTATTCATAGCAATCCATCATACTGGAAGATACACAATATTGGGTCTGTAATTTTGTTATTCATAGCAATCCATCATACTGGAAGATACACAATATTGGGTCTGTAATTTTGAATAATAAGATATTTCCTTGGCAAGCTGTGTTTTACATTTTCTTTTGTCTAAAATGTTACGATATTAGAATGTTCTATCGAAGGGGGTCTCCCCCCATTTATACAGAATTTAATTACGTTACATTTGATATTATAAAGGAGTTCAGACGCTTTTCTCTACTCACCATTGAAAGTCCAAAATTGGATGTTTTCCCAACATTCAAGCTCAGTTTTCCAAAGTTTTTATAAAAGAAAAATAAAGGAAGAAGTATAGGAAGTTTCGAACCACCCGGAATTCGAATGCCCGTGGGAAATATGATGAATGCTCCAATTATTAGATTCTTAGTATCTTCCAGGGGAGCAATTTTAAAGTTTGAAGTGTGAGAACTTTTAACCTGGACTGTTTTCTTACATTTGATTTAAGTTTCCAGATAAATAAAAAAAATAGTTACAACTTTTACGAGAATCTCATGGGAAACGATCAAATTCTGCTTTCACAATTTTTATCAAAAGTCGAAATGGGCCGAGATTCAACGTTAAACGGGGAACTTTCAAAAGTTAACTACGTTGATTTAATTCACAATCAAAACGAAGTTTAAAACACCTTCAACGCGGCTTCATTTAAAATTGTTGCCTTTCTAAATAAAACGAAAAGCGAAGTATTTTCAGCAGGTTTGTGCCGTTCTGTATTTTCGAAGTTGAATTTATTAAACATGTATGCGATGGTAATTCAATTGGCCCCGTAATGTGCTGAAAGTCTTTGCATAAACCCCGAAGGTTTTGAATACTTTATACGGTTTTAAATAAGGTTTATAGGGATTTACTTCGAAGATGGGAAACCTGATTTGTTTCCACTTTTGTGTCGTGTCGTATTGTTTGGTGTTGTATTGTGTAGTTAGTTACCTTCGAAGTCCTGCTCGGTATACTCCTGGTGTACCGGCTGACGGGCTGCCGGGTCCTTGGGCGCCTCGTCATCCTCCGTCCTGGGGGCCTCCACTTGCCCTGTCGTCCCTTGCCTGTAAATAAAACACATTCGTGAACATCGAGATAATTTAATTTGAACAGTTTTTTTACAAAAAAAAAAAAAAAATTTTACACTTTTTTGAAAATAAAAATTAGAATTTTATAAAAATTTTTCATAGCACATTTTTTATTTTATTTGAATTTTTCCTTTATTTTCGTTAGTATGATATTATTTTAGCTCATGAGTCCCATTCCAGGAGCCGGTGGATACTAGGACGTCTCCGAATAAAGAACTCCACCGAAAAATATAATGCCTTTAAAAATATGTACATGAGCAAACCAATTATCAGTACGGATATTATGATAATATTAATGCTCAATACTATTATTTTTCTTTGAGTTAAAGTTTCTAAAAAGTTACATAATTTTATTTCTTATCTTTAGTGATAGTTTACTATGGATAGAATATAAAATTATGTACGGTAAAGCTCATACTTGTTTTGATATTTGACAATCTAACCTCAAAACTGATCAAAACCGACCGGCCATAGAATTAGAGCGTTTTGGCGGGATTTGAAAAATTGAAACATTGAAAATTATTTTAACTATGAAAACTAACTTAAAAAAAAAAATGAATTTGCTAGTATTTCAGTTTGGACGTCATTATTGATGTTTTAAAAAAAAATCGGTTTAGAGTTCCTTATTGGGGAATTTTAAGTAATCAGTGAAAAACAGTGACTTGAACAAAAAGGGATAGTGTAGTTAATGAATATAAAGAATTTAGCCAAAGTTTTTTAACGCAACTTTTAAATTCGGAACGGACTTTTTACTTTGATACGAGGTGCAAATAATTATTGTGTTGTATTAAATAATACTCGTACATACGGTAAAATTCGGTATATGAAAAAACCTTCACAACGTGAAATTAATTTTTCTTTATTTGTCCACTCCAGGTTTGAACCCCTGCAAGAATCTGGGTTCAAAGCCAAGGAATTTACCAATGTGACAAGATCGAAAGTAAATACTAAAATGTGTTAAAAAAATCATTAACCAGACATAAACCTTTTCACAGGACTTTAAAGGTATTTTATATCCGGATATATTTTTCCTAGCTATGTAGTTAATCCGTCCTGGAGGAGATATTTCACAAATTGCGCTTTAAAATTCCAATATTGTAATTAGTAAATTATGATCAGTGAGTTTGAAAATGTCAGCAGCTTTTGTTAGCTAGTCAGCAGTTAGCGTCAGTGAACACCGATAGATCATCTTTATCATATTCATATTCATCATTAGATAACAAAACATTTTCAGTGGGCATCAAAAATGACATCAATAGATTATAAAACATTATCAGTGGCATCAAAAGATCACCAATAGATTATAAAACATTATCGGTGGCATCAAAAGATCATCAATAGATTACAAAAATCATCAATGGCTGTTTAAAACCTTATTTAATGAAATATTTGACGTTAATGCTAGGTATCTAATTAATTAAAAATCAAAATACATAATCCGCAATCTTTCAATGCTCACTGAACATATAATCTCCAGAAGTGTGGTATATATTAATTTGAGAGAAAAGTGTTGTTGCCAATTTATATAAGACCTTACGCCTCTCAGGGGCGCTATTCCCGTTCCTTTTATGGAAGATTCCTTAACTTTTTCCGTAGGGTTAAAGCTTTCTTACTTAACTGCGGTTCCGGTTCTGTCGAATGACAGTTGTCAGCTGCATTCAGCGAGAGACATTCGTAAAAAATGTCAATATTTGCGATGTTTTAACGAGAGAAAAACTCAATATTTGCGTTAATTTAACAAGAGAAAAACTCAATATAAAGTATGTTGCCAATTACGTTATTACTTACTTTAAACATTATTAGCTAGTAAACATTATCAAACATTATATAGATGTTGACATTTTTGATAATTCACGTCAATTCGGCACAAATTCAAATGTCACTTTTAGAACTACAGACAAAAAAGGTCATTAGTATCTAATGAGGTAGGTACCTTTTTATAAAAGGTGACTCTTCGTTAGGTGGCTTATTTATGATATTAAAAATAAAATAAAAATGTATTAAAATGAATTATAATATAATATAATTGTTTTTAAAAGTTTTAGTTCAAAATCTTATGTCACTCGAAGATATTTCATCAATTTGTGGTTTTAAATGATCTCTTGACAATCTATGTAGGATATTTTTACTATGTCTCACCAGAATTCCGCAGTTAATCAAGAAGTCTTTAACGCTAAGGAAAAACGTAAGGAATCTTTCTTAAAAAGAACGGGAATAGCGCCCCAGGTCTCAGGAAGGACATTGAAATTGCTTATATGTCCAAGAAATGATGTTGATATTTGAAAAATGAACTGGAATCCACCAGAATTAAGGATACGATGAATTTTCTGCGGGCACACGGACACGCTCACAACACACTTTAATGGTTTATCTCTTCACTGCCCTAACCTAATAACAATCAAAGTAAAATCTAATTAAATATTTATCAACCTGTGTATTACAATATTTTGTTATATCAAATAATTTGAAAAATATATAAAATTTCGATGGAAATCGACACTTCGAACAAAATCAATTTTGATTTGTTACTTTAGTTTACAACGAAATCGTGGGAGATAATGCTAAATATTTAATAATTGACAATGGAAATTGATCTGACGATAAAAATAATTGAGGGATATTTTTAAATACGATAGAGATTTCAGTATGTGTGGGATGAAACCAATAGAATGATAGGAACTGAAAGAAAAAAAATCTTTATTTCACAAATCTGTAAATGTCAATCCCCTATTTGCTAACCTTACCACCGGAGTGTGAAAAAATCTGTTCAATAAATAAATTTTATGAATAAACGGTGCCCATAAAAAAAGATCACAGGTTACGGTTACAGATTTTCAGAGTAATGTAAAAAACAGCATTTCAATATTAAACTTTCGTTGAAACGTATCACGTGTATCGAAAGGTGCGTGGGATTATCTTATCTACTGGAATAACAGTTGATTTGTCTAGGAGAATCGAGATTCATACGTGCTTCTTATTTATAGCTCTAAGCCCAAATGTCACGGGTTCAAAACCCGATTCAAAAGCGAAAAAGAAATGATGTCCGATTTTATGTTATAAAATGTTTGCTTTTGGAAGGTACTTTGTTTCGGAGTTCAAAATTCCTCAGTAGTGGCGGTTTTATCTAAAGTGCATTTGTGCAGTAAGCTCCCATGAAAAAAAAATATAAGGCGATTTGTATTATAATTTTACCACATTTTATAATGTTCGTAATTAATTTGACCGGTCAGTGGCTGAGTTGGCATCGCGTTTGGCTCCCACCCCGGCGTCGCGAGTTCAATTCCTCGGCTGGCTAAGTCCTCCATTTACGACACAAGCAACATCCTCCGCTTACTGTGATGGTAGTAGGAGATTTTCAAATATTGTCAGGTTATTCGTAACCGGGGAATATTTGTCTTTCTTTTTAAAGAATTAAAGAATACATAAAATACTGCTCGCGAGCGAGTCCGAAATGAATCTCATACGTGCGTTTTGAATTCAGCGTCTATAGAACGATTTGTTTTAAAAAATATTTCATAAAATCCTTTACTCGTGGCGCTTCAGCGGAAAAACGTGGAAGCGTGCAAAACCTTTTGTGCAAAATCAAAAAAAGTCTACCTTAAAGGCCAATTTTAAATATATTTCCTTTCACCCCTCCTTCAATTTCTATCTCTTCCCCCACTCTTTACTTATCCCAAGTCACGCCCCCACCCCCACTGTGACACCTAATATGTATGTTCTTCCAAAATTTTTGTAATATTTTTTAGTACATATTTTGCTTTGATGATGGAACGGTTGTTCCGAAACCGGTCGGCGTTAAAATTTTTAAAAAAAGTGGTACAAACGACGTTTTATTGTTTAATTTAATAAAGTTTTTTTTTTTACGCCAATTTTTTATTCCCTATGTGCTGTCCCGTTTAGTGTTTTATTTTTACAGGTCATTAATTTAATAATGTTCTAATATTTTTCGTTAATGTATATTGACTGCGTAAAACAATTAAGTGCGGATTACGGGTGCCGAAGAATAGAAGGTTATCGTAAACACATCGGATAGTCATTATCTTCTAGTTGGTTCTATAAAGTACACGTCAGGGGCGGCTCGTGACTTTTTAGCGATCTAGATTGGCACTCTGAAAAATACGACGTAAGCCGAAAACAATTTTTTTATATATATTTTTTTAATATGAATACCTCACAAGAGTCCCAACTGTTCCCAACCGTCTGGAGCCAGTGAGACTATGGAATTCCCAACTGGGGAATATTGTGAGGCTGAAGGTATTAAAGAGGGGAAGGAGAAGGGGAAGAGGAAGGTGGGGAATACTTGGCTATTCAGATCTGGTCACCAAACACGGCTAAAAGCTATTTCAAACAACGTTTCAATTCTGAATGGTGGTCTTTCGCCAGGGCGATACTGAGAGTACCTTCTACTCTGGATTTTAAACTCATTATTGTGTGAAAATTTTTGAAGTTAGGTGGTGCACTGCCTGTAACTACTGAAATACTACTGGCGCTAATTGAAAATATCCTGAAAATCTCAATAAAAAAAGGAAAAATATTTCAGCTACAAAAACATCAATAAGGTCGTATTTTTCAATCGTACCAATTCAGCTACTCAAAAGTCACGAGCCGCTACTGCTATTCGTGGAACGAGAAGACGGTGAAATAAAACGATTACGTATTTCAATTTTATTACAGAAACTTTATCCACATTTCCCGCTCGGCACCTTTCCGTAATGCATGTGAATCGAAATAAAATATTTTATACTCTGGATGTGAATTTTATACAATAAGAGATGAGACTTTCGTGGCGGCCCAGCGAAGGTTATAATACCTCAGCAGGATATTTTCCATATAAGTAAAGAGTCAGGAAAATGACTTAATCTGACAAACACAACCAGGGGGGGGGGGTTGCAGGTGTGTCCATCGTTGAAAGAATCATGCAACAAAATTAACTATTCAATTAATCTATTGATTTACATTGAACCATTGTAGAAAATAATATTAACATAACCTAAATGAAACACGAAAACGGAAAAAAAACGACAGAAAATAAAAATATTTCAGTTACATCTGGGATTCGAATCCAGGACCTCTGCCTATACGGGGCAACCGCTTAACCAACTTAGCTAATGAGACCAGTTCAATTTATGTCATCTTCATCGATATCATATCTCAAATTCAAGATTTGTCAATATTATTCTCCATTTTTTTTATCCCATATTATTGGCAACTATCTTTATAATGATTAATTTTTTTTTTTTTTTAAATCTCAATAAAAATAATTAATAATTAATAATCGAATATCGATTTACAGTTTTTTTTAAAGAAAGACAAACATTTCCGGGTTACGAACAACCTGACAATATTTTAAAATCTCTTACTACCATCACAGTAAGCTGAAGATATCGCTTGTGCCGTAATGGATGACTTAGCTAGCCGAAGAATTGAACTCACGAAGCCTGGGTGAGACCCAGACGTGATGCCAACTCAGCCACCGACCGATGAAAGTTGGATTAATATAATTTTTTACGGTGTTAATAATTCTTTACGGTGTTATAAAACCTAACCAGGTTTCTCGGGACCTGTTGCCATGTGAACAGTAATGTACTATATAATATAAAATATGTATAGAAATATTCATAAAGAGCAGAAAGCTATCATAATGGAGAACTGGGTTGATGTTAAAAGGGTATAGATTCGATCGCGGAAATAAGAGTTATTATCTCTCAGTCACAGTATTATATTTATATTTCATCGTAGTTAAAAAGTGGGTGGTAAGACAAATAAGTTTGGGAACCACTGCTCTAAACAAAGTTTTTATTACATCAAATTAATTTATGGCAATCTACAACTGCTGTTTATGCACGAATAATCATAATATATTCACAGATGGCGTGGAAGTATTTTTTATTTATTTATTTATTCACTCTAGATAAAAAATACGTATTTGTCATACATGTATTTTTCTTATGTTCGGATTTTTTTTCTTATATTCTACGAACCAACCCCTAGTGGGAAAATAAACATGCTATAATAATGCTGGTGCGTTCTCCATACGTACTGTGTGAAAACAAATAAACAAATTTATACTTAAGCATGAATTTATTCATTAATGTCTCGGTTAGGAAAGGGATCAGGGAGCGAAGAGAAGGTGAATGGGAATTAACCATTATTATGCTGATGAAAAGAAGAAAAGAACCTAATCACTTAAGCCTTAAAAATGGGCTTTGAGGGAGCATTTCGTACGTTCAAAGACCTGATGCTTGTACTAAAAATTTATGAGAGAATGATGTAGCCTGGTGGATGGAAATCGCAAGGGTTCTCTTATCACTCGAGCGAAGAGAGAGTAAATGTTTTGACAAAAAAAAGAATAACTTTCTTCAGATAACAAGGTGAATTACACGTGTTTAAAAAGTTGTAGAGAAGGGAAAGTGTGGGAAGTACATGCAGTGAAAACGTTCAGAATTGTTGGATAAACTGTGGCATGAAGATGAGAACCCATTCAGTTGATTAGGGTGTTATTTTATTATGTACTCGTATGTATCTATGGTTACGATTTTTAGAACAGATGTTTTAAAAAGGGGGGATGATATTCTCATTAGATGTAAAAACAGGTTTGACTAAACTTATGATATAAGTAAGAATGTTTCGATGTAAATATTATAACATAATAATAATAATATTTGCTTGAAACACATGTTATTTTACAAAAATATTTAAGAAGGCTTTGACTGTCCAACTAGGAGCAAATCCCGTTTTAGGACAGTCAAATTGATAATTTCAGTTCATATTAATATACATAAAAGAATCCAAAAAGAAAATTTAAAAAAAAAATTGTCGTTTTTTTTGTTTTTGTTTTTAAAGTATGATACGTTTTTTTTTTTGTAGAGATATAATGAATTACACATGAGATGTAAAAGTTTAAGGCATAAAAGTTTAAATTATGATACGCATTTTTTAATTTAGTGTAGAGTAATAATGAATTACATATGAGATGTAAAAGTTTAAAGTATAAAAGATTAAATTATGATATGCATTTTTAATTAAGTGTTGGGTAATAGTGAGTTACATATGAGATTTGAAGTGAAAATTGAGTTTAAAGTCTAAAGTATAAAAGTTTAAAGTATAAAAGTATAAAATATTAAAGTGTGATACGCATTTTTTAATATAGTGTAGAGTATTAAAGAATTACATATGAGATGCAAAAGTTTAAAGTATACAGTATAAAATTATAAAAGATTAAAGTATGATATTCATTTTTTAATAAAGTGTAGAGCATTAAAGAATTACACATGAGATGCAAAAGTTTAAAGTATAAAGTATAAAATTATAAAAGATTAAAATATGATACGCATTTTTTAATGTAGTGTAGAGTATTAATGAATTACATATGAGATGCAAAAGTTTAAAGTATACAGTATAAAATTATAAAAGATTAAAGTATGATATGCATTTTTCAAAGTTAGTGTAGAGTAATAATGAATTACATATGAAGGTTTTATTAAAATTGTACATATCTATTGATGAGCATATGTTTGATTTTGACCCTCTCTAAATGGAGAAGCCAAACATTGATCAGTTTACGCAGGACGTTTGTACTTTTCGTTTTCCATGTATCGGGTATTATGTTGAACAATTTTGGTCCTAAGTATGAAAATTGTCTTTGGGCAAGGGATGTCATGGTTTTTGTTGAATCTATTGGATTAGTTCTTGTGAACAGGACTGATGCATTTAAATAATGTTGCTGTATTATTTAAACACATTTATGAAAATACGGTGATGCTGAATGGACAGATTAAATCTGTGATACCTGTCGTCAGGTTACATTAAATGCTTATATTACCAGTCGTTCTTAATCTCGGGAAATAAAGTTGCGGAATCCCCAGCAAAGTAAGACGCACTTAACCTGGTTATTCATCTCATCACTTTTATGACTAACTTTAAAGGATATTATTTATCAACAATTAAAGACAGAGCCTCCAATAAATTAAACTAATTTTAGCGGAATAACAGCTAAATCAACTAAAGGAGTCAACTATGTCCTATTCAAAGCGATTTTCCATTAAAGTTTCGGTTTCGACAATTATCACAGCTTTTTCCCAGAAATTTCCGCTCTTATTTGTATGAAATTTTAACATTCCGTCGATTCTTCTCACCTAAAAAAATCGAAGTATCTTGCTCCTTGGAAAATAAGTACGCACTGTGGCTCGAAATATGAACATCATATTATCACATTTCCTTAGGTTGTCATACTGCAATAAAATATCGTATATTCCACCAAAAAGGACTCCAGTCCATTACCTTTTTTTTAAATCCACGTTAACCTTCTAATTAAAATATCAGTTTTTTATTTTTGTTTTTTTTAAAGGTCGTTTTCATAGTTAAATTAATTCTCTAGGTGTTTGACGTCACACAAGCGTCACACGGTAACACAGAATGAATTTACACTGAAAAATTTAGGCGTGAACAACCGCGTGACGTCGTTTCAATGGTACCAACGAAACATGACGTTTTGATGAGATAGTTTTTTATACACTTTTAAATAACGACTTATAAATTCGACGTATAATAAAAATTATATATTCAAAATTGGCGTTTCCTGATCTGTATGATTTTTTTTATTATTATTGAAATTGAATACATTTTGATTTAAAAAACAATACTACACTTCTCTTTTAAGCAAAGCTTATGTAGAGAAGCGGAATATAGTTTTTACGCGATAATATTCTTCCTTATAACGAGTATACACTAACATTAACTCAAAACAAAACACCTTCATTCACCGCGCTTCACACATTTTTAACACTTTATACAGTGAGTTCGACTTATTCAACTCAACCTCTTGTAATCTAAAAAGTAAAATAAATAAATAACATTCACACAATACACATTACTCTACACATATTCGATCCTTGCCCTTCTCCTTCCTAACCTCATAGGCTAACCATGTAACTTATCTTTTTTAATTGAATAATTTAAATATTTAAGTGAAAACCTATTATTAGTTCATTTATCAAATATATTTACCATACATATTGTAAACTGTTGGTTTTCCAAATAAAATAAGATAAAATAAAGTATAGAGTTTCTTATTAACATTATCAAGTTCGATGCAAATATTGGTGTATATTGTACTTATTGATTATTATTGCTATGAAAATATTCATGTACGTAAGATTTGTACTGAAATAAAAGATAAAAAGTTATTTAGTTTGGTTCACACGGGTTGAAGAATTATTTGGTGACGTTTTGACGGGAATTAATAAAGAAAGATAATAATGATAATTGATTAATTTGCATTGCGCCGTTTTTGAGGAAAAAAAAAACACTTCAAGGGCGTTGTAAGATAATAAGGAATATTCAAATTATTAGTGAACTGGAAAAAAACTATTTGCAGAGCTTTTGATATAAATTTTAAATTAAGATTTGAAATTACTGAGCCTTGTTGGGTGAGTATAAATCGTATTATCTCTCTAAAAATCTGGCTTTCAACTAGTATACGAAACTTGGATCAAAAGTCAAGTGACTTAACTATAAAGTAACAAAATCATATTACGGAATATGTCAAAATGGAAAAAATATTTTTGCCTAGTATAATCCAATTTATGAATATTAAGATCCCTCGCTGAAGCGATGTAAATTCTGCCTCTTCTAAAAACTTTTCTAATATCAGAACACAATGTTGAAAGTTTTGATATAATTTCGCGACAAATTTCAATTCTGTTTAAATCCCATCTCCGTGAAAATACATTTATTTTCTCAGTTCAGGTAACTAAAAAAAAGATATTACAATAACAAAAAAATTGTTATTTGAAACAAGCAAAGGTAGCATGTATCACTGTCGTAAAAATAAATTTATCAAAACAAAACGCGGATAGAAAATCAAAAAATAATTAGTAAAATTTAACCCAACGCGCTTGTACGATTCACATTCAATATTTGTAGGTTTTTCTTCGAGCGTAGAGGAATCTCGAGGTGCCAATTCAAAGGGTCGAAGTTCCTCGAGGTAAAAAGTGAATATTAAATTGAAAAGCATTTCTCATTCCCATTCCCGTTCCCATTCCCGGTAATGTAACACAATAACGTTCCAATGTCATGCCCAAAATGAATTTATTTACTGATTAATATTTAATACATGCGTATTGAAACCATGTCGCAACCTTTTGCGTATATACTTTCCCCTGAAATAAATTTTTCCTCATTGAACATAAATATCCGGTGCCTTATGTAAATTTGGCATTTCGCCGCCTACAATGCAAACAGGCGGATCTCATATTTAGCAAATTTCTAGGAGAGGCAAAAAGAAAATAGTTTTTTTTTTGCTGGATTCTTTAAAATTTTCATTAGTTATTTTATTATATGTTTCGCTAATGGGGTACTAATTGAGTGATTTTCTTTACCTCATTAGCGAAACATGTAATAAAATGAATAAGCATCCAGAAAAAAATAATTTATTGGCTCTCTTGGAAATTTTGCCTAATGTAATGTAGTGTGGCTGTTTGTGTTGTGGGCGACTATTTGTTCAGAAGAAAATTTAATAATTATCCAAGAATAAATGAATTAAATAATATATTTTGTATTCACCACTTTATTAATATAAAGATATCTACATGTTTCTAAAGCGCCGCTTTCTTCATCAGGAGTAATACTATTAATGTTATTATTATTTTGTATTACTCCTGATGAAGAAAGCATCGCCTTCGAAACATGTAGATATGTATATATTAATTAAGTGGTGAATACAAAGTAAATTATTTAATTAATTTATTAATAATGACCCCAAAAAGTAAAAATTAATCAATTGAAGATAATTATCTAAGAGTTTTATTTAGCGACTGGGTTGGGTGGTTGATGTTTTAAGTTTCGTATCTTTTCGGGGTGACGAATGCTGTTTATATTGAAGATAAGATAAAAAAAAATTTATTTGTGACGTTAACTTTGAAATTTGATTTTGACCAGAATTAAATATGCAGGGCATTTAAGTTCAAGTAATTTAGTGGACTTTTGAAACAAGATTGTGATTTTTTTATATGAATACCCCACAAGAGTCCCAACTGCTCCCAACCGTCTGGAACCAGTGAGACTAGGGCATCCCCAATTGGGGAATATTGTGAGGCTGAAGGTATTGAGGAGGGGAAGGAGAAGGGAAAGAGTAAGGTGGGGAAATACCTGGCTATTCAGATCTGGTCACCAAACACGGCTAAAAGCCATTTCAAGCACAACGTTTCAATTCTGAATGGTGGTATTTCACCAGGACGATACTGAGAGTATCTTCCACTCTGCTGAATTTACTCAGCTTTAACCGAGTAAAATGATTACCCACATAATATGACCAACTGTTAAAAACGTTGACATAATATAGATACTAAGTACTATTATCTATTACAGGTTACATACTATTTTACAATATCATTCATAAAACTAACAAAATGATCAGATGGGACAAAAATAATTCATACGTGATACGGCAGTTAATTTAATCAATCGCTTTTGCATGTTATCAAATGTTGGTATATATATTTTTTTCTTGGAATGTGCCACGAGATAAATACTTGTCGTCTCATTCCTAATTTTACTGCTTGGATTAATTACACTTTTAATTATACAGAAATTATATTATAAATTGTGTAAAATTTTATTGCTTTATGATTATCCTTTGAGTTGTTTTATTATATGAATTGTTTGATTAGATAGTTAGTCATTAAATACAGACTCGGTTCGAGTACCGCGATAAAGGCGCCTGATTCACTGTTTGTCTGCATTATCACAAGTTATGCAGATTTTAAACTCATCTGCATAATATGTTGTAACTTAACTCACATCTAATGACAAAATACCTGATTTCTTTATTGCTTTACTTGCATATAAGTTACGTCACAAGAAAAGCATACAATATTAAATTTTTTTTTGCTTTGTTGCAAATTGTTAACAATAAGGAATTTTCCGTAAGCCGACTGCATATATAAGTGTGTCGTATTTTGTTATTAGGTCGTACGTCCTCACTGCATACTCCTTCGGAGTCTCGGTATTGTTGTTAGTAAAAATATTATATGTAGCGGATTTCCACTCAAGACGCCTGCAAATATATGACTTTTATCAACCGTATATCTTACTCTACCTCTCTGCTTACCCCTTCAGAGACTATTAGTTATATTATATACAAGTAGGAACCTATAACGTATTTTTTCTAAGACAACTGCACATATAAGTATGTCGTATTTTGTTATTCGGTCGTATATCCTCACTGCATACTCCTATCATATGTAGCGGATTTCCACTCAAGACGCCTGCAAATATAAGTATATCGAATTTGGTTATATGGCCGCATATCCTCTTTGCAAACTTACTTTACAAATGAGGACGTACAGCAGAACTAATCTTTTAGGAGATCAACTGTCCGGGGAGATCAACTGTCGGGGGATCAACTGTCGGGGGATCAATTGTCGGGTCAACGATTGCTTTGATTGCAACGAAGTGTCTAAACCATCTTTCCGTCATTTTCTAATCTCATTAATTATGCAGACGTTTATATATCATCTTATTATCTCCATGTTCATAATTTGGTGTAATATACGATTCAGGGGTCTTAGTTATACTCCTTTTTCTTCTTTCAGTTCTCCTCTGCCAATTCCATGCTTCACTGTCATCAGAGTCGGTAATGAATCTCCGTTGTAAAGATCAAACCTCACTCCATTAACAGCGTCTACCGGTGACTACTAGAAATGTATTTAATTGTATTGCCTGTGTAAATTCACCCTTCTGTCAATGTCCTTGTCAGCCTTCCCGTCCCTCAGGAACATTATTTCAAAGTACACAAATTCATTCACTTGCCTCAAGGATTCACGGAGTGGAAGACGTACAAATTAAGTGCGATTTGAATCGAGCCCACTGCTGTAAGATTGTAAATGAGTGCCTTAAATCACAATTACAAGCATCTCACGCTAACAAACGTGACCTAGATTTTCAAGGACTAACTAAAATCTTACGAGATACATTAATCATACCCTCTTTTGTGGGATTTAAGAGGTTGTTGCGTGGAAATGGGAAGTAGAGGTCAGGAGAAGGATATATTAAGGCTGTACTTTGTACACGTAAACGTTTGAAGGTTAAACTTAAGCCTAGTATCATTTTACTACACATTATCATTGACTATTCCCTACACATTACCCTAATTTCTGGATTTAAAAAAAACATTTTTACTAGCATGCGGTATTCACTTGTATATGATCAAATATTAATCAAACTCAGCTTTGAACTGTTTCTTTTAAGATAAAAGACAAAACGCTTAGTCGTTTTGTTTGTATTCCTATACATAAAAATGAATGTTTGTCTTCCGGTCTGTCTGTCCTCGATTTTATCGAAAATCACTCGACCAGTTTTACTGACACTAGCACAGTTTGTTCTTATTACTGCCGGGAAGGTTTAGAGAGTAGTTTGAATGAAATCCAATATGTAAATCTGTCGCTATAACGTTTTAAAATTAGTATGAAAAACATTGAACCCGCCATGTTTTATTTAGGTCAGAGCCACAGATTGCATATTCAAATGAAGAAGGTTTTTTTGAGAAAATTTTCAAAATGGAAAACATAAGTAGGTACCTGCTTAAGAATTTTATTATTTAGATATGTTTTGAAAAAAATAAATGTTTGGATGAAATAAAATTTCCAAATGATCATTTTTTTGTTTCTTTGTTTAGAGAGAGTGGATCGCTATCAAATCTATTATGGCACCCAAACGACAAGCAAGAATTCACGACTTCATAACTTTATTAAAAAATGGTATTAAAAAAATCTCGTGCAAGGCCGGGTACACATCAGCTAGTTTTTAATAAATATGATTTAAGTTCAGTGTTTGTGTCTAACGTTTTTTGTGTAAATTGCTGATGTAACGTTGAGTAATGGATGACATGAAACCTGCTCTGTTTTGTCTCCTTGATTTTTAAAGGTCAACAATTGTCTCCAGCTCACAAAACCATTTCCATCATGAGCTATGGATCTTTGAAATATAAATTTATCTGTAAAAACACAAGACGATCTAATATTTTCCCTTATTTTTCCTATCATCAATAAGAAAACGCATATGAGGTATATTGGTAAAATTATAAAATTGAAAATTTCATATACATGACTATAATCTGAGTAGGTACCTACATACATTTATATAAGTCGAGGCTATGTTCGTAGTACCGTTATATAAAATTATTACAATGTACAATGTAGCTTGGCCACATAATTGGTTGCATTAATTAGTGCGATATTATCAAAGGGTTAATGGAGCGAATATTCGAAACGCGATTGATATTCAACCGCTGGGGGCGCTTTTAAGATCCAACAACACCCTTCGAGCAGAAATTGAACATTGTTTGAAGAGGAGATATGTTAATACGAAAGAAAGAGAGAGAGATAGCGCCAATATAATTTACACCTATAACATTTTAAATGACATGACATTTTAAATGAACTACGCGCGTTTTCTTATATTTTTCAGAGCATATTTTTGCGATTCTTTTCTATCGATGGAATTTCATATAATTACTTTTTCAACTAGACATCTGAATAGAGATTATCTTAATAAAATAACATACATATTTTAAATGTAGATAAACTTCAAGTTTTCAACTGAAGTTTGTAATATGTATGTAAAAATTCTGCGTGCTGAAGCTGAAGGCCTAATGAGGTGAGGGAGAGGTAACACATCACAATCTCAAAACTTTCCTCCAAACCATTCATAACCCCGGGCGACGCCGGGTTAATTTGTTAGCATTACATAAAATAAGACAGTTTTATGTAGATATGTTAAATTTCAATGATAACGTTTTGATAAAATAAAAGCGGTTTTTCATAATACGTGCATAGTGAAGTTTATATCCTAGTAACTCAAAATTATTAATAAGTGAGATGTAAATATGAATATTTTTTTATATGCCACATTTATTTTAATCAAGAAGCATAAGTACTTACCTACTTATTTAATTTTCTTTCTTAATTTTTTGAGATTATTATTTTATTTGTGGATAACCCTTCCCTTACGGTGATAAAAAATGTACTCAGTACACAGGAACGCATTTAGAGTTTTGTATTTTTAAGTTGAATAAAAATGAACAATTGTATTTGTCATTTATGTAAATTATTTTATATGAAGTACATGGGTACATATGTACACAAGTAAAACATTGTGTATACGTGCTGAGAACGAGGAAAAAACAACGACCACGCATAAAACGCATGATACGCTCATTACAACCGGCAGACTGCCGGCTAGTATTGACGACCGCGCATGGTGGCACGGTGAGCGAAACCCTGTACCCTTCTCGCTCACTACCGCACCACTCGGCAAGTTATCAACGCACGCAGCCATACATATATAATTTTTTTTTAAATCCTGATTTATCGACCAATTCTGTTTCGTTCGAGAAAAACTTATATATTTTAATTATTTTATCAAATACATAAATGTGTTTCTGAGGGACGTCTAAAATATGAACTCTGTGTTTAGTATATTTACAGAGCAATTTAAATATTAACATACTTGTCAAATCAGTTTACAGCACCGGTAAGGAAGGGTTAATGGTGATTGTGCCAAAATAAGTAATAAATAACTACCTGTATGTTAAACAAGTTCAATAGTCAATAACGTGTTGTGTAAAGAACATGTTCATTTTTTATGCGATTGACAACAGTGCCAACTGCCTGGAACCGGTGGGACTGTGGCATCCTAAATTTGGAAGAAGTTGTGGGGCTGAAGGAAGTGAAGAGGGAATACTATTGGGAAAAGGAAGATAACGAAGTAACTGGTTATTCAGATCTACTCACTAGACACTGTTAAAACCATTTAAAGCAACGTTTCGATCTACAAGAAAGCAACGATCTCACCAGGGTGATAATGATAGAAAATTGCACCTTGGGACGAGGTGAAAATATATTCTTTAAACATTATTTACATTCTAAATTTATTTACTTACTAGCCGATGTGCACCCGACCTTGCTCGGGATTATTTATTTTCTGGAATGAAGTTATGAAGTTGTGATTTCTTTGTGTTTGGGTGCCATAACTGATTTGACAGCAAAAGTAATATATATCTCTAAACAAAGAAACATTCTTTTGTAAATTTTATTTCATTCGAAACATTTTTCATATTTTTTCAAAATACATCTAAATAATAAAGTTCTTAAGTAGGTACCTACTCGTGTTTTCTATTTTGAAAATATTATACCCAAACAAACCTTCTACTTTTGAATATGTATTCTGTGACTAACTAGAGTGGTATATCTATGGGCTAACCTTAATACAACATGTCGGGTTCGACGTTTTTCATATGAATTTAAAAACGTTATAGCAACAGTTTAACATATTGAATATCATTCTACTCTCTAAACCTTCCCGACACTGATAAGAACAAGCTGTGCTATTTTCAGTGAAACCGGTTGAGTAATTTTTGAGGAAATCGAGGACAGACAGACAAACATCCATTTTTATAAACATAGATTTAAACGCCCAGAGGGTTTTTACATATAGTAATTTTTTTTTGAGAAATTTTATTTGAAGCATGAGAAATAAAAGTAAAAACATGTAAGAGAATACGAAATATAGTAAACTAATGCGTAATAATGTAATTAGCCAGGTACCATAGAAATAACATCTTCATACGACTTTTGACTTTTGCAAAATTTTTCTTTGTTAAATATATTACATTAATACTATTTCAGTATTTGTTACAAAGACTGTGTAAACGTTGTATTGGGAATGTAAAACATACTTGGAATGAGATGAACAAAATGTACGTAAAATGTTAATATTTGTCTAGTCGTTCGTTTAGGTATGTGTAGACTGATTAAATGCAGGAGTTCAGAACAATCAATTTGAGACTTTAATAATTTTAATAAAAAAACTTAGATATTTTTTTTTTCGTCTGTTTTCCAAAGTTAGAACATATAAATTATTCATTAACGAAAAGTAATTACTTATTGCCGTTAAAATATTTTTTTATGTGACACCTCGTAGGGAGCAGTCAGTAAAACTATATCACCAACCAGTTGGGCATCGTTGTGAGGCGGTTCAAGGAGGGGGTCGTAGGAAGTGATTTGTGAGAGAGATTGAGAGATCATTTGTCAATGAACTGTCACTTCTCAAAATTCGTTTCAATCACGTAAAAATAATGTCATATTCGTTTTGTTTGTTATTAACGAAATTTTCGTACCATCTGATTAAATTTTAGACCGATGAAATATCGTTAATGAGTTCAGTAGGGATTATCAAAATACAGACAGGCATTGAATTTGATAACGCCAACTCTTGTCATAGGGTTTGTTCAGTGTCACAAAATGACTGAGAAGAAAAGCAATATTAATTTACAGTCATTAACGTGTCCAAGAATAGCGGATTCCGTAATGAGATTTAAAATCGCACGCAACTCAGTTGATAGCCCTGATCTTCCCGAACGCCTATTATTTCATATCCCAAATCGCAACAGCAAACAGCCACTTATTTTTTATATCCCTCATTTTAAAAGTAATTCTAAACAACACTCTTTTATCTACATATATACATACTCATTTAACTTAAATTATTACCAAATTGACATTTTTAACTCAACTATACGTGATATTAAATTAAAATCCATAACACGACCGCTCTCAAACTAGATAACTTAAACCACCTTTCCATCTACTTTAGTCCTTTATACCTTTATCCCAATCCTATATTCCCCTCCACCCACCCCTCCCCTGACTGAAATAGTTTAAGCTAACTGAATTAAAACTGTATATTGTCACACTTTAGTAATAGTATTTATCATCAGCAGTAGAAAATTAATAATTTTCATGATTTATTGTTTTATATGTAGATTATGGATTTTCTGTTAATTTGTCAAAAAAAAAACGATTTCAATTTAATGTCATTTGTAACGCAAGCTTGTAGCAAAACATGTTTACTATCATACATTGTTAATTGAGGAATAAGAGTCATTATATTTCGTAATTTATCTTCATGTAAAGTTAATTGAAGATTATGCGCTGCGGGAGAAAAATCTCTGCATTTCCCACATTCCGCACGGCCAGTCCGCGGCTGATAATGGACCTATTTGCGGTGATGGCTTGTGACTTTATGTTGGAAGGCTAATAAAGCTCAATGGAGTAACGTGTTTACTAAATGTTTGTCATATTTTTGAAGTGGTGTCTGGTGCAATGCAGTACTTCAATATTTTTAAGTACTCAAAACATTTTATTTTTTATGTGAGTCCCGCGCAAGAGTCCTAACTGTTTTCAACCGTTAGTATATCTTGTGAGACTGAATATAGTAGGTAGGGGAAGGAAACGAGAAAGAGAAAGGTGGGGAAGTACTTGTCCATTCAGATCTGGTCATAAAATAAGTCATTTCAAGAAACGTTTCGATTCTGAATTGTGGTGTTTCACCAGGGCGATACTGAAAGTGTCTACCACTCTGGAACATGCCACAAATATACTACATATTTTTAAAAAGTAGTAAGCTGTGATATTAAATAAAATTTGCTTTCGCACGCCGGGATTGAACCAGCAACCTCCGGATGTGTAACCGAGGATCGGAACTACTCTACCACGGAGGCCTTTAATTATTAATTTATAGTCAATCTAGACTTATAGAAAGGTACCAATTAAAAAAAAAATCTTATAAGTATATCCGAGACACTATCTGGATTTCAAATAAATTCGGGTAGAACCTTGCAATCATGCAAAAAGATGTCAGCCAAAAATATGGGAATTATTAGGAGATTATTAGATATCTATGAAAATGAGGAAACGTAATAAGGTCTCATTATCTCAAGGGTTAGAGTGCTAGTCTCAGTAAGACAGACAGTGTATTTTTCTGTGATGAAAGGAGATTTGATTCTGAAACATGTAGATATTTATATATTAAAAACAGCGGTTTGAACAAAGTAATACTTATTAATTTATACTTTATTTGTCCATACAAATAGCTCATTCTTCCACGGAGGTTCTAAATTACAGGAAAGTCTTATGATAAAAGGTATATTGTCGGCTACAAAAATACACATGCATTGTTTTTTTCCAAGTCCTCCAGAATAAATTGGCGCAGCCGAAGTATTTGTATAAGGAGATGTCCCGTATTAATCTAACTTTCCGAGATGTCTGTAGCGGCAGTCAATCTACATGCTAATCCCGACATCCTTCATAAGCAAAGCAATCTGAATGTGCACGGTGCAGTGCAAGGAAATGTCGTTAATAATAGGCGACGGGTCATTCCAGACGTAACTGTCAAGGCGCATACGATTATGTAGGAGTACGACGGAGGTGAGAATCTAAGAATCTTGAAACCGCCCACCTCTGCGACCTACTAATGAGCAAATAACTACTCACACTTTAAACGAAGTAACATAATTGTAGGCCTTTGCTTAAACACAATAATCAAAAGATAGGCTTTCTGCCCACTTTGTCGGTAATAATGCGAGGAGATCTTCATGAGAACATTGTTCAGGAGAGCGAAAAAAACGCTGATTCTTAGATGTAATTATTTTTGCTACATTGATATCACAGTTATGTTTATCTAATATTCTATATTTATGTAATAAGACATGTAGGTACCTACCCATAGGAATGAGTTACGATCAATTTTTGGGTTTGTTTCAATATATATATATTTTTTTTGAATAACCCTACATATGGAGATGCTATGTGGAGGGTCTGTTAGAGGATAGGAAGGAGTGAACCTGAGTCTTGAAGACGTATATGTTGTAGGAGGGAGGAAACACAGAGGCCGGCAGATCATTCCACAGCCAAGCTGTTGAACGCAAGAACGAGTCATAGAAGCGAAAGGCTCTCATATAACAAATGTCAACCGTTTGCAAATATTGGGCGCGCGTTTGGCGTGTTTCCCGACTGTGCACCGGTGCCGTAGGGATCAATAACGCTAGTTCCCCAGAGCATCTTCCATTAAAATACCGGTAGAACAAGGACAGCATTCCCAACTGACGTCTTTGCTCCAAAGATTGCAATTGCAGTCAAGATAGGCGAATTTATCAAATGGACCGCCCGTTTTTTCAATTCAATTCAATTCAATTTAACTCTTTATTCTTTTTAAAAATTTTACAAAATTTACATTTTAAAGCAACAAAATTTACAGTTTCTGCACGTAAGGGTGTGTTTCAGATATTTTGGGGCTCCCGACGAGAGGTGGCTGCCAAATTCGAAGGACGCCCTTGCGATTTATACAAGGTCAGTAGTTGTGTACTATTAAATTGTCTGCGGGCTCTGTACAGTACGCCCAGCTTTTTAGAGGCTAACTTTACTCTGGCTTCGATGGAGCCCCCATATCTCCATATGCCCATGGTCACTTAGGGTTACGCCAAACATATCAATGGAGGGCTTGTTAGGAAGATTTATTCCATTAAATGAGACTAGATTGTCATTTCGTTCCCTTTTAGACATAATCAGAGATGATTGGGTCTTTGAAACATTAAATTCTACTAGTTTATTCTTACCCCAAGAGGAAACCCTCTCGAGGTAACCATCCATTCTCTGCTCCAAAGCCCTCCGAGCCGTTGGAGTTTGTGTGCACTTTGGGGGCTTGTCAAACAAAAAGCTATCATGGACTGTATTGTCATCCGCGCAACAATGGATTGGTGCACATGTCAAGAGGTCACTGATGTGCAACAAAAACAACGTAGGTGACAGAACCGATCCCTGTGGGACGCCAGCGTTTATTGAATGCGAGGAAGAGATGAAACCGTCAGCAAGGGTCTGAATTCTCTTCTTCAAAAAGTCAGCAATCCACGTACACAAGGATACGGGTAAAATATTAGCGAAATTGATATTATATTTACTAAAAATAGCTTATATTGTTTTTTCATTAATTATTTATTTATTCACACCTTATTTGGGCTTTTACTGTTAATACAATACATGCATGATATCTACAAAATTTAATAAATAAATAAAAATAACGATCCAAATATACAGTGTACGTAATGGTAATTAAAACAAATATATAGTCAATAATGAATTTTATTACCCGTCGTGTTGATATAACACTCATTACCTAAACTGTGCATTCAATTCATCACAGAATTTGATTCCGCATTTGTTCCTATATTCTTACAGTGGTAAGGTACCTTCTGACGAATCATTCTACTTGGTACAAGAATGTGAATGTTATTAATAATTTTATAAAAGGAAAATGAGTCATATATATTCGTCTTTGTTTTAATGTAGCAAGACCATCCACTTGCAACAGTGAGGATTAATGGATATAATTTTTTTTTTTAATGACTTATTGAAGTTTACCTCATTGTAATATTTAATGATGATTAAATATTACAATGAGGTTTATAAACTTCAAAGAGTCATTAAAAATAATTTGAATATTCTTTCTAGACTTGTAGAAAAAGTCAATAGATGTCTCATATAAATAAAAAATCGGATTGGTATATCCGAGACTCTATTCAGATTTTAATTGTGTTCGGGAAGAACTTTGTAATCATCATAAGGATAGCAGCTAATAATATGGGATTTAAAATGGAGGATAATATTGACAAGTCTTGAACGTGAAGTATGATATCGGTGAAGATGGCGTAAATTGAACTGGTCTCATTAACTTAGTCGGTAAAGCGGTTGTCCCGGAAAGACAGAGGTCCTGGGTTCGAGTCCCAGATGCGACTGATACCTTTTTTTTCTGTTGTTTTTTGGGTTTCGTGTTTCATCTAGGATATGTTAATATTATCTTCTTCAATGAATTGATAATGGGTATTTTATATGGGAATTCGTAACCTATTTATTTATTGTTTTGGAACATTTACAGATTATTAACATTATCATACTTATAAAATTAACACCAAAAAGTGCGTAAGTGTTAAATAATCCAGTTAAAAATGCTCACAAGAAGCATTGTTTTTGGTTTAGTTACCACTTGGTAGAGATGCTAAATAATTAAAAGAAATAAGGGACATAGAAAATAAAGCACAATATAACAAAGAGAAGATTTTTTTTTTAAATAAAGCATGTTATAACAATTCTAATAACACCATAAGGCATAAAACATAATATAAGATATAGAAAGAGAAGAAACCTATAATTTATGTTTCTTAAAAATCAATGTTGGCCACGCTCGAAAGACTTTTCATGAATATTGTAAAATGGATTCCAAATAGTTGAGTTAAATTTTAAATGACTTCTGACAAGGCGTGCATATAATATTTTTAGGGTTTTAAAGTTTTTTGAAGCTCTTAATATAAAACCCAACATTTGCATAGCTTCACTGATTATGTTATTCATATGAGAAATAAATTTTTATTCCGTGTCAAATGTTATCTCTTTCGATTTGGGTTTCTTAAAAATATACTTATTTAAAATGAACGTTTATTTTGTTCAGTTCTGCACGTGTGTTAAATTATACAGCTAAGAAAACATAATATTTATCACTATTAAGTAGGGAAGTCATTTTTTTATCAATACAATTATTTTTACATTTTTAATTAATTACTTATCTACTTTCATCACTGATTGTTAATTTTTGTTCATATTTGTAATTTGTCCATTATTACATTATTATTTCTATATGTTTATTATATGTCATTATTTTTAGTAAACTGTGTATCCTGATGGAGGAAGCTTCGCTTTTGAAACATGTTGATATTTACATATTAAATTGTGTACACACAGAATGTTGTATTAATTTTATTAATAATGGCACCAAAAAGTAATTATGCATTTATTGTGAATATTCACAAAACGTTTTTGAACCGTAAAATTCTATATTTAGTCGAAAAATTCAAACGATATTTTTATATTATGGGGACATATTATATTATGTAACATTTTATTACATTAATTTTAAAAAGAGAACTATTTGTGCGTTTTAATTTCGTGGAGAAAAGTTTTACGTAATTTGACAAATATTCGCATATCCTTGAGCAATAATTAATCAGTATTCGTATAGCGATCTCATGTATTCTATTTATTATCATTAAAAATTATGTGAGGCATGGATCTGGTAGAGGAAGGGTGAAGGGAGACTGAATGCTATATAAATGAGATCCCCGAGACGTATGCGTATTAAAACCATGTACGAACATGTATACGAAGGATGAAGTTAGTGTAGTGAACAAGATTAAGGAAGGGATGCTTAGATTTATATGATTTTGATATTTATTTACGCCCATTACAGGATTTTATGTGGAAATTTAAAAATAATGTTAAAAATGTACATACGTACAGTAATACTAGATACTATAAATATAAACAACATAATTTACCACTTTTATACAGAGTTAAATAGTTTCAAATAACCTAGCTCTACTCGATGAAAAAACCGTACTAATGCATACTTATTCTGTAACATCGATGTACCAAATATATCAACAACACCGAAGTATTTGTTCCCCAAATGCTGAATCCGTCGCATAAAAATATAATATTGCGACGCGGATGTGGAGCGGATGAACGAAGAAAGGAGTACCTTGAGGTGAACCTTCACAAAACTGCGCTATAGAAATTAACTCTTGTTATTATTATTATTACTGGTATTAAGTGATGCGAAAGTTAAAGGTAGAAAAGATTGGAGATGCTCGAGGAAGACAAGGCACTACCAGGTGAATCAAACACTTCAAACGGTCTGTTTTCTCTGCCTATCCCGAAGGAAAAATAACGAAATGGTTAGTTAGCTATCTTTCCTCATTACAATTTATACTTATTTCATCAGTTCCTTAACACATTTATCTGACCTTCACCTAACCTCAAACCTTTCTCTGACCTGCTGTTTCCCGCGTATACTGTGTTTTCCCTCCAGTAAATCACCTGTCAAAACCAACTCCTTTGCTTCCGCCAGCACACTTTAAAAATGGAACACTTCCGTTGGACAATGGAAAATTTACTTCGCAATAAAATGTAGACATTTAATAAAGTGGAACTACATTTTCTCATTAACATGGCAATACCAAGCTGTTAACTATGTCTTTGAAATTTGGTTACTCGCATTCAAATTTATTCACATACAAATTAGACATTTAATTTGAAAGGAACAGTGAAAAACATTTTAAATTTAAATTTTTGATGTGTGAATTTGATTTTTTAATTTTAAAAAAATAATTATTTATCAAAATAGGTGGTTATTTTGATATCCAGAAATACAAAAAAAAAATACTTTTTTGTGTTGTTGTCTTCCCTGCAAAGCGTCAAATAATAAAAAAGTTCAAACATAAAGTTTTCTAAAAAATGTGATGTTGAATCTTTTCCTTTTGGAAAGTACCACTAATTTCTGGATATAGTTTAGTGAAAAAAAAAAAAAAACTTACATTATTCTTCCTATGAGCCATCTAGGTGTTGTCATTTAACACCTTTTAAATGATAGAAGAGTACTAATTTTTTGTCTACTTTTAAATGTCAGACTGTAATTGTAGCAGGTAAGTCTCTACCCATTTTCGCAACACTATCTATCCTCATTATGTACGTAGAGGCAGTAACGAGCAGTAATTAACGTACTGGAATTTGACAAGTTTTAGAAGTAGAATCGATCGGTTAACTTGAACACCAAATACGTATGGGACCAATCCAGTTAATTGGGTTTTGTTTTAGTGCCTCCCAGGGAAACTATTCTATTCAAAAGGCAGACATTGCTTTGTCACTAATTCCAGTTGTGTTATTATTTCTCCATGTATCATTATTGTATGCGAGATAAACCGTAATTAAATGGTTGGAAAGATATGTCGTTGTTTTGAGAGTGGCTTTACTCGTATTATACATTCCAACGAAGAATTACAGGAATAACAGTCATTGAACATGTTTTCCAAATATTCATAGCTATATAGGCACTAAATCTATGTTAAAAAATTATTAAAGTTTATCGAAAGAGTTATAGCTACATACTAGGTATGAAACACTAACCATTAACCGATAACGGGTTATACTCGTATATGTAAGCAAGTTATGCCCAAAGAGGATGCTGACATAATCATTAACGAAATCAACAAAAAAGAAAACAACATAACAGCAACAGAAATGTAATGTCATCATCAAAGGAAGATTCCTAAAAGGATTAAAACATTCAAGATTTTAATGAAGATCTGATAAACCAAAATGAAGATGTCGAACATCTCATCCAAGAAGACAGTAAACATGTGCCTACAATAAGAGCAAATATAAAAACAAAAGAAGTGAAAATTTATCCAATTACGTCCTAGAAACCATTGATCAAACGCAAAAATGTTTATAGAAAAAAAGGAAGAATAAACCGGGAATTTATGCGGATACACGTGGAAGACTCTAACCTATTGTCCCACTATCTGTGGTTTAAACATATCGCAGATAAGTGCAGAAAAAAAACGGAAGTACTCAGATGTCTCCTCTGCGCACAAGATCATACATTGTCGAACAGCCCTAATAAGGAGGAACCACCGACATGCTATAAATGTTTTTCCTCCAACGAAAAAAGAAAGGGAAAATTTTACGTGAAGAAATTGACAGAATCTGCCTATTAGCAAAATGACCATACTTAAAATGCCATTCTAATTAAAAATATCAAGTAAGAAATTAATTAATATATTTTCTATTCACAATAATTGTGAACGTTGGCTCCTTGTATAATATTTCCAGTTTAAGCTCGAAGTACCTACTTAAATGCATTTTTTCAAATCCATACAACATTATTATTATAAAACCGCCACTTTTTTTACGATATTACAAATAATGATTTTTTCCTTACCTGCAACATAACATACTTCCTAATATATTTGTACAAATACTCAAATATTTTACATAAGACTATCGCAAAATTATGTATCCATTTAGGGAAAGCAGATTTTTTCAGCATCATCCTGGCGCAATAACACAATTAACTATAGAAGCGTCATTTTAAAAGAATTTTACTTTATTGCCACCAGAGCCTAATTTCCCGCTCCACTCTTTTCATCATAATTTTTTTTTAAACCAAACTGAAACCAAATGCTTTTATAAGTAAAAGCTTTATAATCGGTAATTCTATTAGTTTGGAAGTGTTTTCCCCAATGGGTTTTCAGAACGAAATAAAATAATACGTAAAAACAAAGTAAAGCAATTTAATCTGCTACGATTTTGGTAGCACTTTAAAGAAATAGGACTGATTTTGTGACATTTAATTTAGATTCCGAATCGGTGTTAAAAACGAATTTCTTTATTTGTTAAATATTTCTGCCGAGTTCAAAATAATTACGAGGACAGTTTTTACGATGAATTTCCATAATTAATTTAGTTTTAAATAGTCTCACTTCCCTCTCCGGTGGACCATGCATAAATGAATACCGGACGAACTTGTCGAAAGTTTTAATGAAAAAGTTAAGTCCATTCTGAGAAAAAATGGAAGAGCTTATTTTACAAGCTTACTTTCAATTCAAGAGCATTCGGCTAACTTTTCATCTTGCTCTCAGAGAAGAATTGCGTAGGTTAACCTAGGCCCAGAGCTAAATTTTAAAATGTTTCACATTTTTGGAAAGTGTTTCAAGATGAATTGTTTACAATACAAAGTGATTTCGAAGAATTAAATTTCAAATAGAATATTTTAATAAATTTCGTAATTATTTTTGAATGTCTTTTGATGACAAAACCAAACACCAAAAGTTCGAAAATCAAAACGTGAGCAATGTAATAATTGATATTGTAATGATCAAGGAAGGTTGGAAAGTATCTATTTCTTCTTGTATATATATTCTAGATGCTGAGAGTCTCGGGCAAAAGGTATTTAGATTTGTAGATTCAGTCTCTGGAATCAATTAAACTCGCGGATGTCAAAATATACATACAGAATCAGAAGCCTGACAAGCCCACGGAAGAGAATGGAATTCCAGTTCACGTTATCATCATAATCGGGGAACATTCATACAAACCGTTGTACTACATAATTAATACCAGTATTGCTACTTCTACCTTTCCCCAATCTCGGAAACCGACTAAAGTGAGTCCAACATGCAAGTCGGATTGCAAAACAGAGGCACAAAGATAAAAGACCGGTAGTGATGTTGTCATCTTTCCAAAAAATATTGAAACAATAATATGTGATATTAAGAATTAAATCAAACCCCTTTATCAGGGAAATCATCACGTTTTTTTAAAGAAAAGTTAACTCTGTTCAATATCCCTGAACTCTCGGATAAAGCAAGAGGATTAGATAGGCAATATCAATCCGACGTGATTTATATGAACTTTGAAAAGGCGTTTGACCCTGTAAATCATTAACGAAAGATGACATTAAGTAGACTTTGATCAACATATACAAAAAAAAAAATTGAGACTTATTTAAGAAACATAAACAGTATGTATGCATTAGCGGTCATAGGTCAAGGGAATTCCACGCATTTTTAGGAATACCTCAGGGATCAAACTTGGGTCCCCTATTATGATATTGATTGGATGACATTCAAGAATGCATCCAAAATATTACTAGCTTGTTTTTTGCTAACGATCTCAAACTGCACAGGATGAATATGTGACATTCGAGAATGTATTATATGACAACTTGATTTTGACGCAATATCTTCATGGGCCTATGAGAATAAACCTTTCTTTAATGTAAAAAATGTATCACTATGACATATGCGTTTAAATTCCATTATTAGCTAAATAATTAAATACTCGTATAAGGGAAGGATACTTCCGAAACCGGTAGAGATTATTATATTGAATTAAAGTGGCCCAAAGCAAATTTATACGTTAATATTATAATTATGAAAAGCTACAAAGTAAATGCTTTTACGAATATATAATAAACTATTTCATTGATAGCCCATACCCTGGAATGCTATCCAGGAGGTATGGGCTTGGACAAGATTGACACCACGATCTGCTATGTATTGCACATGGCAAAACAGATGTGCTGGCACAGCATAGCATAATAACAGTATGGGGCTCCTAAATAGTATCTCCAGGTCTCTTGACATTTTCATCATTGGCCTCGAAGGTTTCAAAAATCATATCAACTATAAAATATGTTGTTATTTTCGTATTATTATTTTGCGTACATTGTTACACTTTTGTAATTGGATGAATTAATCTGTAAATTGTACAAATATTGGACCGAGAAATTCTATCATGTCATCTTCCATAGCCCCATTTGCTGACACCATCACTTCGAGGGCGGTAAAAAGTCCATAATTTTACACCACATAAATTAATCTGTAATTCAAAAAGATGCTTTCTGGAGTAGCAATATTCTCACCCAGAGAGCCGTATGGAATTTGCAGCTCAATATAAGTTTTTTTTAGGTCGCAACCTCACTTCCACCATGAGCCACGGAGATTGGAAACACCAATTTAACAAACAAAATTGAGACAAGACGCCATGTTTTTTTTTATCCATACTTTTAAATCGTTCTAGAAAGAAAATAGTTCTAGAAAGTAATTTTTTGAAACACACGTGAACTGGATAGTAACACTAGAAATACATAAATTTTATCAAACATGTTGGATAATGGAATAAAACATAAAAACGATAATATAGTACACAAGGTCAGACTCAACGCTCATTCAGTTATGCAATTTATATATCGCCAACTTGATTAGTAATTTACATAAGTCAATTTTTTACAAATTGAGATTTGAATGTCATCTTTCAGCAGTTTTGAAAATACGTTTTTTTGTATGACGATTACAAGTTTACAAAAAAAATCGTATCAAGTAAAAGAGAAAAAAAAACTGTTCGTTTAAAAAAGATTTATGTTAGGAAAGCAAAGTTTCACTTTAGAATTATTTACGTTCCGTAACTTTGACCTTCGATTGAAGCTTTGACTTCTTAACAGTTTTTTACCTTATAATAAAAATAAAATATTATTGCATGCATTTATTATGTAGGTCCGCAATGTATTTTTAAAGCGTATCTCAATTTTTTTATATTCAAACCAGTTTAAAAAATAAACTGTTTTTTGTTTCTCCTGCAAAGTGGCAAAAATGAACTTGGATGATTTACTAATTAAGATGGCGATATGTTTTCATTGTAAGAGAATACTTATTTTATAAATTTAATATGGAAAAAATATTTGAAATTAATAAAATATTTTTAATACGTTTTTTTTGCATGTACTTTACTTTTAAAATTGGAATTAAAAAATATATATATTATGATGAGAGCAGAAAATGCAAATGGGGCAATTATTCTCTCAGATTCTGGTATTGACAGTTAATTTTCACATACTTCCCCGCAGCGAGCAGAATCGAATAAAATCATAATTTTCTATGTATAATTAATCCAACAGAATCATAGGATGATCGCGTATTAATAAAATAAACTGGTGGGTGATGTATGAAAAAAAAAAATTGGGCACTTACGGGTAATAATCTTTGATATAGGCGTCCATCCGACGACAACAATATCACTCACTCGGTCCAAGGGGGCAACTGACTACTGAGGAATTGTGTCGAATGCCCACTTTACACTGTCACACTCGACACTTATCGTTTGAAGGGAACTACAATAAACTTGTCATTTATTAGGAAACGGATAATGGAATCACTTGTAGCTGGGCGCAGTAGATAAGGATTTTCCAATTGTTTGTGTTCTATTACTGCTTACTGCAATAAATAAATAATTACTTATTTGACGAAGGCGTGTATCGAAGCTTTGATTAAAAAATAAAATTGTGGAAATTAAGAACATGTATTAAATCGCCTTTGTTGTACTTAATTATTTTTTTTCCTAGATCGATGCAAAAATGAAATGTTCCGTGTGGCATATTTGTAGCAAAATATTTGTTTTAAATTTAAAAGGTTCATCAACCTTACTAATGACCGGATAAATCAGCACACGTATGAATCGGCACACTTTTAAAAAATGATATAAAGCCATTAAAAGTACGAAATAACCAGCTGAAAACCTAATCTAATGATTTTTATCAATCAATTTATTGGATTAACTTATTAAAGCTTATAAACCTCATTGCAATATGTTATCACTTAAGAAGATAATAATAACAAATCTCTAATGAAACATGAAACATGAAAAGTTTTTTGAGATTAGTTATTTGTTAATATTATCTTCTTAAATGATTAAAGACTTTATATTAATTTTAAGTGTGCCGATTCATACGTATATGTTGAATTGTCGTGGAACCTGTGCTCATGTGTATTATATGTACTGTATACCGTATTGAAATATTTTTATGCCAGGGAACATTTCTCCCTCTTCCTGTATCAACTGTGGTTAGAGATGCATACATGTGGAGATAATCTTCTCTACCCAGTGAGCGGGCTGCCTATTGCTACTGTAGGGAATGTATTATATTAGAAGAAATAAAAGCGTCAGTGATTAACTCTTAGTTTTTTTTTTCGTAATTATATTTTTTGAAATTTTTTGAATTTGTGGTTTTGTAATTATTATGTAAATTTTTCTTAGGCAATAATTATCTCTTTTTACATTTCAGGGTTCTACACTTAAAAGCCTAGAGGATTAACAGATTTTTTAGTAATTACGCTACGAGGGCATTGAACACTTTTCCCGAACCAAACGTAAGCAAAAAAAAAACTTTCCTTTCGTCACCGTAACAGTTATCAGTTGTAACGATGATTTGCGTTTCTTTCCGCATTTTAATCGCCTTGCAAAATGCGTGCAATACTCATAAATTAAAATATTTCGTTAATGCAGTACGCGGTGGGCCGGAACAAAGTGGTGGTAATGTATGTAGATTTATTATAGGGTCGACTACCTCGTTTACCATTGCAAAAATGCGCTCTTGTCAAGATAAACCGTAATGTTCCCCATATTTTATACAAAATTTTAGTTCCGTATATATTTGGGATAGTTTTGAGAATCTGATAACTTAAACATTGATATTTTTATCACATAAAAACGAAGGTACAGCCTTATGTTATTTATATTCCTTAATTTAAGAAACGTAAGAAAGAACGTTACGCACTGCGATTTAAAAAAAATTAAAAACCTTGTAAGTGTCTTCCACTTGTTTATTTCAGACTGGACCGGTTTCACCCTATCACGGGCAAATAATTGTAATGCCATTCTGTCAGCAATAAAACAATTTTTTTAGTCATAAGTGGCACTATACAAGTCATTCAATTATTATTATTATTATTAAAGTTTATAAAATTGTTTCAGATGCACTCGTCATATTCAAAAGTTTACTGTATTCTACACAAAAAGTATGTGTATGCGCAATGCGCATACACATACTTTTCATAAGATTCATTTGTGCCTTTTGGTACAAATCACAAACGTGGCAATCGGTGCCATCTGTTGGTAAATATCTATACTCGTATAGTATTACTCCTGACATAGATGCTATATGCACCATAGATTTAGTTTTAATTGTACCAGTCTGAAGATGCCCGTGAAAGGATGATACCGGTCCGGTCTAAATAAGTAAGCGGAGGATAGTTACAAAGGTTTTTAATAAAAAAAATCATACTATGTAACCTTATTTCATATTTTCATACATGTTGATCAAAACGATTATTTTTTACAAATAGCATATTTGAATTAATCTTTTTTGTGTATAATTTGTAGAACTCCATTTAATTTTTTTGAATTTTAATAATGCTATTATTATGTTCTGCGATTTTAATTTGGATGGTGTTTAAAATAACTTCTTGTATTTTTCGGCATTCACTATATAGCAATTTCTAGACATTTTGTTTTAAAGTTTTAAATTTACCATGTACTTTTGCTATTTTTATTTTAAAAATAGCAAAAGTACATTTTAAATTTAAAACTTCCAAACAAAATGTTTAAAATAATTATTTATTACCGGTAAAATCGATTTAGTTAGAAAATAATTAGAATTATCTATTCTGTGAGGTTAAATAATTATTTTAAACACCGTCCAAATTAGAATTTGGTGGGAGTAAATAAAATCATATAAGTAAGTCGTCACAATGTGGATTAACCACAGTTTGAAAATGGCCTTCAACGCTGAAACAGCTTTCATGATAAAAAAAAAAATAATATCCGTAGAACATAATAATATTATTAAATTCTATTTATGTAAAAAATAAATACAAGCATATTTTTATTTCAATAAATGGCATTCCAGTCGTTTTAGTTGCTAACAATTCAATCACTTCTCATGTACCGAGAAGATAAGGAATCACGTGCTCTCTAGATTAGGGGACGATTACATTCTAAGCGATAACAGTATGATAGAAACTAGGGTGGTGTCGATTGGAATGCACGGTTTATCGTACTTCTAAAGCCTTAAAGATTTAGGAATCCTGTAGCGTTTAGAAAAAATCACATGACTGTTTGATTTGATTTAAATCACATTGGACTCCCACTCTTATTGGGCAGGGATGGTATTAAAGTGATTGGAGAATTATTTCACTTCAGTATTGAGCATTATTTTATAGGAAGAATCGTGTGATGATAATATATGTACATTTTATTGTGTAATAAAAAGATAGTATCGCATTGTTTTGAGTATTACGGTCGCGTTACTTTAATCGACATATTATAATAAAACAGTGAAATGTAACTAGTATATCTACATATCTTGACGCACTCTTGACGTAAATCATTTTATCAAATCGTACTACATAGTATGATAATCGTCAGGACTTATGACATTATATGTACATAAAAGACTTTAAGTCATTGAACAATTTTTATCTGTGCATGAAATTCTTTATTCTCAGTCGGTGAAAATGGTATTTTTTTATGTGTTTAATTTGTAGAATTTCATATAACTTATTACGATTTAATCAAATTTTGCTGGTTTGCGTAAAGCATTACTTTTGTGTGACAGCTGCTTCGGTGTTCGGGACCATTTTCAAACAGTGGTCAGACCACGTGCAGTCGATTTATCCACGTGAATTTAGTTCCCCCAACCCCTTTGTTAGGGTTAATACATTAATAGTCGTTTCAATAACACCGATTTATGTTTAAATCCTTCTTCTGAGACTAATTATGTAAATTTATTTTATAACTTATTTGTTTTCTCATTTTATGAATACTTACTGAGTATTTGTTTACTAATGGTAGCTTCGACTAATTTGACGACTTACATTGCAGAGCGATAAGATTTGGCTCTAAGTGATCCGATGAAGTGCAAATACTCAATTCATTAATTTAAAAAACAAAAAAAAACTATTACTACCAGAGTAATATATTCTTTCAGAGTCGCCTTGGTGATAGACCCTATTCAGAAACGAATATGTTTAATTTTTCGAAGGAAGCAATCACTTTGTGGCTTGACATTATAATTTAAATAAAAAATGTATGTAAAAAATATAATGTATAAAGAATGTAAACCTTCTTCAGGAATGTACACATATAAACTGTTATAAAAGTTTATATGTGTACATTCCTGAAGAAGGTTGAGTCCAACCGAAACCGGTCGAATGCATAAATATGTATAAAAATAAAGTGGCTTAAAACAAAAACATTTTTTATTTAAAGAATATGTTTAAAATGACACTGGTTATGTTTTTAAACAAGGTCTGAAATGTAATCGATTAAAACATTAATAAGTGCGTGTTTACTTTAACATTTTTTTGTCAGTGAACATCCTCCTTACGGTGGGAACCAACCACATGCAAACTGAGTTATAGTGACATTAAGTAACAATATAACTGATATAGAATAAGGAATTCACACGAATTGTGGTTTTATAACTAGGTCGTACATATTTTGCATAATATTATGTAAGAGGCACAAGACACGAATGAAAAGCAGAAGGTCCTGAATATTTTAGTAATAAGAAATGAAATATTTTAGTGAAAAGGCGTGATGGTTAGTTGGTTAGTTAAAAAGATAATATTAACAAATCTCCATGAACAAGTTTCAATAGCTAAATTGGAGAGTGTTGCCCCGGTAAGACTAGAGGATCTGGGTTCGAGTTCCAGATGTGACCGTTTCCTTTTTATTTTCTGTCTTTTTCTGTTTCATATTTCATTGAGATTTATGAATATTGTCTTATTTAATGATTAAAAATTAATATTTTAACATTTTTCTATGCGTAATTGAATTACGATTGGTAGACAGTAAGCGATGGAGAAAGTTTTTTTTGTCTATCATCCCCCTTAAGACCCATGTACCCGCTACGAAGGCGGCTACACGCCACTGCGTTTAATTGGCAATTAATTAATTAGTGTGCATTTGGAACGTTCGCTTACAATCAATGTCAGGATTCTTGCTGATTAGTTACGCGAAGCTTTATCTGGCGAACATGTCGTCTGATAACATCTATGAAAATTCCAAGATAAAAACCAGAATTTTACTGACTATGCGTCATAATGATGTCTTATTTCGACACTTGAAATATAACATTAAGATTAAAATAGGCTAGCACGTATAATAAATAACCTTGGATACCTTGTCTAATTATATCATTGTAAAATTTACTCCTAATAAGAACAACTAAATAAGATTTTTTTTTCGTTAAACTAAATTTAACAATTACGTATGTACATCTATTTCAAAGTATTGATTTATATCGTTATAATTCACAGGAGTTCCGTTGCCCGGAGCCAGTGGGACTAACCTAACAGTGCTAGAAAATTCCGCGAGTTTAGGTGGTATACACTTTGCGGATATTGTATACATTAAGAGTTTTGTAATTTTTAAATTAAACATATAGGTATATATGTATGAGTGTAATAGTATTTGTTGTATATCTTCTTGATAGCTACTATTATATTAAGTCCATCCACACTGTAACCAAAACCGTACGACTGTTTTTTTTTTCAATTTGTTTAATACTTGCTGATATTTCGATATTTTTATAATATTATTTAAATAGATATTGTGTAATTGGAGTCTAGTATCTCTATAAAAAAACTGTTATGCTGTTTTCATATTTTCTTAAAAAGAATTTTTTCAATAACTTGCGTACATTAATCACAACATGCATGCACCTATATTGTTCTAATTTCGCGCTATATTTGTATGATGATTGTTATTTATTGTTGTATTATATAATATTGTTGAACTAAACTAGTGCTGACAAGCTACTTGCAGTGGCTTAGCGGGTACAAGTTCCCATTGTGTGTAATTAAAATGATACAATAAAATAAAAATAACAAAATATTGTGTATAAATGCAGATGCCATGCATAAAATGCATGATAGATTCATTTCTGCCGACAGAACACTGGTTACTATAACCGACGCCCGCGCTTCGTGGTCCGGCGAACGAAACACCGTATCCTTTTCGGTCCCTATCGCACCATTCGGCAAGTTAGCGACGCACCTAGATATACGCATATATTTTCCGACAAAACATTTTTCTGTTGCGTTCGATGAATGCTTATATATTGTACTTATTTTATCCAATACATCAATACAAATTTACAGATTCTCCTAGTGAGGCGTTCACGATAAACTGTTATATGATATATTAATAATTTACACATCATTCTATATAATAACATATTACTTTCTATATTATAAAAATTGTCTCTAAATAAATAAAAATGAATAATAAATACATAAATTGCGGAGGAATACCTAAAGTACGTATGATTTTCATTTTCTTTATGTGATACCATACAAGAGTCCCAGTTGCTCCTAACCGTCTAGAGCCAGTAAGACTATGGCATCCCCAATTGGGGTATGTTGTGAGGTTGAAGGTATTGAGGAAGGGAAGGGGATGGGGGAGAGGAAAGTGGAGAAGTACCTGACTATTCAGATCTGGTCACCAAACACTGTTAAACCCATTTCAAGCAACGTTTCGATTCTGAATGGTGGTCTTTCACTAGGGCGATACTGACAGTATCTACCACTACGAAAGTAAAGTAAATTACGAAATAACAAAATTTAATCAAATTAAAATTTACTTGCGACCTCCGGATTCGTAGCCAAGGATCGTGACCACTCAACCAAGGAGACCTTCTTAATATACAAACAGAGTTATTGAAATAATTAGAGACACCAAGTCAACTCATTTAACAGCACCGGCAAGAAAAAGCCAAGTAAAGTAAAGCAAAAGGTCATTGTGAGTTTTAAATTTGTGAAGTTACGGACTAATTAGTTATGAACATTTCTCACCATCGATTCAAAATCGAGCAGATTTCTGCTCTGCTATGGAGGTCAAATTCATAGTTTTGAGAAAAACTGCACCATCTCATGGAAACCTATCTGCCTTGAAGCGAATATATTAATTTTGCCAGTATTTTCTCAAATTAGTCGACGGTTTTTCCATAATTACAACAGAACTCTAGGCATCAAAATATAATATGAAATTTTATTGGCGGGACTTACTTATAATACGTAAACACGTTGTTGTTATCAAAGTAAGCGTGTAGAAACAGCAAGTACACCGTGAGAGGTAATTCTTATATTAGGACCAGTATATTAATATAAAGATTCTTGTGCTATCGACTACTTCTTAAAGCCATTCATCCTGTTAATTCCTCTAATAAGTTGGCTCTAATTTGAACATTCAATGAAGAACTTTCAAACAATTCCCCACGAATGGCTTTGACTGATTGGCGTGTTGGTATTACCGGTTGATTGATCGATTGTTTATTGTCATAATTAATTATACAGAGGAATACCCGCAGAACATGTGACTTCGGTTTTTGATTGAATTTGCTGATTTTTTCGAAGGTTTAATCAATCAACCAGTGTGTTTTTTGCGTTAAATTTGAGGACATTGATGTGTGCATAAAAGTTAACACTTTAAATTGGTGGTTAACGCATATTTTGCGATCTGGTCACGAGTTTCAGTACTTACAGGATCTTTTTCAGATACTTACCCGTGTACAGGAAAATTATTTTAAAGAGATTCTTGTTTGTGTAGTGGTGTGCCGTATCGTAGAACTACTACCATGAAGGGTACTACTACTATCAAGGTCAAATTGAGCCGTCTACTATGATCGCTCTTTTCGTGTAAATAGCCCTATCATTTGGAATAAACTTCCCCCAGAACTTACTAATATCCATAAATTGACTGAATTTAAACGGGCTTTAAAAACAAAATTATTTAAAAAATCCTACTGTCTATAAATCTTAATTTCTCTTCAATTTATTATAAAAAGTCATTTCCTCAAGCCTCTGGTAGTTGTTTGGTTTCGGTTTCCTCGGAATATATATATTTTTAATTTTTTATTTGAATTTAGTTATTGCTGAACATAACCCGACTCCTGTCTTAAAATGTTACTATTTTTGTAGTATTACTGTGAATGTGTTATTTTGTATAGCCGGGTATATACTGTATAATATTTTGTAATTTTATTAGATGAATATGCACCTAAGGAGTAGGAGTAGTATTAAGAATAAGTAAGAATGTATGTAATATGTATAAATAAAATAGAATGTAAAATAGCACTGTAGGAATGCCACTGAATTAAGTTATTTGCTCATTCTTTATGTTTATTTATAGCAAAGCGCACTTGAAGTGAAATAACACAAAACTGCGCTATATAAATGCTTTGATATTATTATTATTATTATAAGGGATTACGGGTGGATTTCCAAAGTAGTTCTAACCAGTTTGAACCACTGTCGGTGTGCACAAATACATTCAAACGTGCGCTCTTTAAAATGATTTGCCCGTACCTTGTTTTTAATTGACAGTTCTAAGTAATTTGTTCTTTTTTTTTATAAAAGACTAGTTGATGTCTACCCGGCTTGGTCAGGATTTTTTTAAAATAAAGTTATGAAGTTGTGAATTTTTGCTTGTTGTTTGGGTGCCATAATTGATTGGAAAGCGAAATTAATGCCTTGTGACAACTATTACTATCTTCAAACAAAGAAAAATTCATTTGAAATTTGAAATTCATTCGTATTATTTATTTTTTCAAAACATATCTAAATAATAAAGTTCTTGAGTAGGTACCTACTTGTGTTTTCCACTTTGAAAATATTCTACCCAGACAAACCTTCTTCTTTTGAATATGTAATCTGTGGTTAACCAGAGTGGTTTGTTTATCTACCTAAATAAAACATGGCGGGTTAAATGTTTTTCATACTAATTTTAAAACGTTATGGCAACAGTTTTACATATTGGATTTTATTCAAACTACTCTCTAAACCTTTCCGGGAGTAATACGAACAAAATGTGCTATGTTTAGTGAAACCGATCTAGTAATTTTCGAGAATAAATATTTTTTATATATATAGAACACTAGTATTTATAACCTAGTTACTATCCAGCTTCGCTCAAGTTTTAACACTCTTATAATCAATAACAATAATAATCTTTTATAATAATGTTTTCGAAATTCCCTTTCAATTATTGTTTGATTATTCTAGCAATACTACTTTAATATATTACGTTTCAATTTTTTTTATTTAACAACGCCTAATCTGTCATAACATCACACTTAAATATTTTATTGCACATTCCATCACCTACTCAGAACAGGTTTCATCTAGTGAGGTAGGTAATGTAAACCATGCGATAATTGAGTTATGTATGTAACATATTGTACTTCTATTTAAACATGCTGTATTGCATGAAACTGTTTTACTATATTTCAATAAACGTCGATTTATCGGCACTGAAGCTGAAAAACAACGAAAAATGTATTGTATCGTTTTATTTGTTCACACTTAATGTATAATTCAAAGTTCATAGTTTACGACGGAAATGATCTTGCGATTTAAAAACAGTTGTACTGACCTATAAATCCATGAGAGGAAAATCTGTTTAAATTTCATGATTCCAGACATTTATAAAAAAATATAGAGATAATTTTTTCAATTCCTAATGCAATAATAATAATATCTAATTTTGAAACTGTCAATTCATGGTGGAATTCCATATTAAAATGATTTTTTTGATTAAAAAACCTTTTTAAATTTTTCCACATATTTATTTTCGACCGTATCGGTTTCACTCTATCGCGGGCATCGTCAGACTTTCACAATGAATACTAAATCTAAAGTATATATAACATCGATGTCGGGAGTAAGTTCTCCTGTTTTCTAATACTGTTTTTATTTATGACTTGAAATTTGTTTTATTGCTGACGGTACTATTATGTTTTTAAAAACTACTTTCGGGTTGGTTTATTACCCCCTGGAAGACGTATTACATTGTGTTTATTTACTGAATCTATGGGTTTTAAAAAATTATATAATGGTATTCGTGTCAGCTTTTGTTTGAACAGATGGTTCTTCCTAGTTTAGTTATTTCCCCTTGATTTCCATCTTGTTTGCTAAGATCAATTTTATAGCTGTTTTTGTCCTATAGTTCCACGAGCTACGGATAACCAGGTACATTTTTGTTGGGTGTTTAAAATATTTTATTATGTTATAAAAGGTACATATCATGGTAATATCCTTCTTAGATTTCACCTAGGATGCCGGCGACATGCTATAATAATAAACATAATAATAAACTGTCGCCTTAAAAAATTCCGATTACTTTTTTTCGTTCAGGAAAAGCGAAAATTATATTTATCTATTTAAACGCTCAGAGGGCTTTTATATGTAAGGACATATTTTTTAAATCACGTATAAAAATAAAATAATATAAGCAAATATCCACAAAAGTTAATTACGCTTGAAATAAAAATAAACTACACAAAAGCTAAGAATAGAAAGGATTTTCTTCAAACGATTGGTATTCACTTTGTGGCGTCATTATTAATAAATGTATTTAAAAATATACCAAGTATTCACCACTTTATAAATACGAGTATACAATGATATTTACGTGTTTTGAAAGCGATGCTTTCATCGTCAGGAATATATGAATACAAATAATAATAATAATATAAATCCAGTATTCATATATTCCTGATGATTAAACCATCGCTATCGCATAGATATCAATGTATATTTCTAAAGTGGTGAATAGTAACAGCCGTTCTCCCCAAATTTTCGAATGATCCATCTCAACCACCGAGTGTTTTGTTAAGTATTCGCTCTATTTGACTGTCTCCAAAATTTTTTTTCCTTTGAACTTCCTAAATTGTCTATGAAGGACTCGTCTACTTCTATGGAAAATATAATTGTACCCCCACACGTTCATAGTCAATAAAATGACATCAAAGTAAAAACTTCCAATGTTAAATTAACATAGACGAGTTAATTTTCTATTTATTATGAATACATATTATTTGTCTTAAATATTGTAATACAAACACCAACATTTTATATTTAAAAACGGATATGTTAAAAATAGAGTGTTAGCTTGACTTTTACTAAAATGCCGCGAAAACGGAAGTAGACTTTTTTGACGTTTGTCTTTCGTGCGTTCTTTCAATTTTTAATCAATAATTGTCAGTAATATTTTCATCGTCGCTGTCTTCATATTCGCTGTCCATACCCGCTATTGGTATTACAAAATATCTTCATTTTCGCTCTCCATATTCAAAATTGTCAATACACAATAGATACAAAAAATAGTTCGCGAAACGAATGACGTTTGACCATAGATATCTATGACATTTGACGTTTACGCTGTCATTTGACACTCTGTTGACACTTTTTGTAACTAGTCTTTTACTGAGGAGAACTTTAATCCACAAAATCGATAACTTAAGATGATCGTAAGTTTGACTGAGAATTTCGTTGGGAAAGGCGAATTTGTGCATTTGAACAGTGCTGAGGCAAAATTTCGGCTCAAAATTTCGGCTCAGCAGTTGCTCAGTAAGGTTGGGAAGAACGGCCGTAAGTATATTTTTGAATATCTTTATATTCTTTTGAACAGAATATATAAATAATACAATATTCCCAAAGTCCACAAAACCAACGTTAATATTAATAACAAATTAATAAAAATGCATAAAGTTGTTGTCAATAATCTTTTTCTTCTATTACACATAGAAGAATATCCCGGACGGACGGCATGTGTTTGTTTTGCATACAAATCTACAATTTTATTTCTAGCTTGATGAAATTTTGCATACTTGACTTACTAAACAAGAGGAAGATTACTGTTTACAGGAAATTTCGAAAACCACCTCCCATCCCTCTTTCCCACCCTTAAAGCCAAATGTTGGTACTTCTTGATGAAATTTCGCACACCTGACGTTCAAAATAAAAGTAAAATAACTGGGTAGGGGTAGGGGTAGGAGTAGTGGTAGGGTTAGGGATTATAAAAATTTACTCAAAACTATTAATAATCCCAGGCAACGCCGGGTACTTCTTCAGCGAATAAATAAAATATAAATAAAAAATTCAACCTTCAGATTATTGTCAAATACATCCATATTATTTAAGTATTTGTTATTAATTATTATATTACAATATGGGCAAATTGTTCAAAAGTTGTCGTAAGGAATGTTAAAGAATATATAAAATAAATTCGTGCGACATGATACATATTATCCAAGTAATTGGTTCACGCACGAGTAATTAATTAGCGGTATGCTAAAATTAGCAATTATTATCACGTGTTTCGATGACCTGATATTGAATTCTAATACAAAATACAGGACATAAACACAGACACATTTGTTACAAATCAAAATATATTCCAATCTGGTTAGCTCGAAAAAACAGATAACCATTAATCAGTTTATTTTCCAAAGACTCTACGAGATACAATATTACACTTCAAGTATTTGATGAGTATTTTACACATCTGTACTACAATCTTGTTTGTATTGAAGGCAAAGAAATGAAATTTGATTTTATTCGTAAGATAAAACAATAGAATAAGGTCGAGTATTCTTATTTGTTTAATATGTACATAATAGAGAACTGAAAGTATATCGCAAGTTGTATGCCGATGATGCGGTGCTGATTGCTAAGAGTTTGGAAGATCTACAATCTCTCGTAGTACGCATGAAGAATGAGTTAATGATGAATGTAACTAAGTTTAAAGTTATGGTGTTTGAAAGAGAGAGTACGATAATAGTGTGAAATATAGTTGTGGATTATTAATTCTTGGAGTGTTGATGAGTTTGTATATTTGTGAAGTGTGTTACGATAGATAGAGAGACTGATAGGGATATTGAAAGGGGGGTAAATGCAGAAAACTCCATTAATGAAGGACTAAACGTAGTTGGCGTTAACAAAAACTTGTTGAAAGAAGTGGAGCTAGAAGTTTACAAAGGACTACTGATGTACGAGGGTGACAGTGGTGTAGAGGAAGAGTGAAAGTAGACTGAACGCTATATACATGAGATCCCTGAGGCGTATGTGTGGTAAAATCATGGATGACCGTGTGAAAAATATTGAGATTTGCAAAGAATGCAAGTGAATAAGATTAAGAAAGGGACGCTCAGATTGTTTGGGCATGTAGAGCGAATGAATAAAGAAAGTAATGTAAGGAGAATATGTAACGCAAATGTGAAAGATAGAAGAAGTCGAGGACGCCCGTGGAAAACATGCCACGATCAAGTGAACCACGTATTTAAGTCGGGCCGTGTCAAGTTACAGACGGTCCTTCTTCTCTGCCTACCCCTGCGGGGAAACAGAGTGAGGGTTAGTCAGTTAGTTAGTTAATAGAAAACCAATAATGGAAGTATCTAACATGGCTAGAAATATAACGACAGGATTATTTTACCATTTGAGATATATCAAATTAACTTTGTTTTATGAACACAATAAGTAAAGACCAATATTCGAGAGAGTAATTTTTTTACGGCAGCTCCAAGGTAAGATAGAAATATAATATTTCAAGTACTCTATTTTACAAAATGGTTATTAGGTCTAATAAGGGAAGGTAGACAATCGAATTATGCTGGTATAGTCATCCCTTTCTTTGGTTCTATTTCGAGCAATATCGATTTAACCCTTTCAGACCTGAATTAAAACCGGCAGCGATAGAACTTATTTGATACTTGATAGCACTTTGTAGAATCATTGAAAATTTTAGGTATATTTTTTTATTCAATATTGAAAGAACGATGGTTTCACAAGGGCGTGTATCATTTAAATTTACAAATCGTACACTGTATACAGAAAAAAAAATTAATTATAAAAAAAAATACAGAAAACATAAATAATAAGTCCATACCTTCAAAATAACGATTGAAAAGCGTGTAAAAGTCGATTTAGATCACAAAATTACTTTTCAAAGCATAAAAATTGTTACCGCCTAAATGAGTGGTTAAAATTAGTGGCTGAGTTGGCATCGTGTTTGGGTTTCACCCAGGCTTTGATGGTTTTGAACTGATAGTCGGTTCCCATAATCGTTTGTTTACAAGCGTATCGAAAAGCGGAGAAACGTTTTTAACGTAGTCCTTAAATGCGCTCATGAAATTTGATTTCTATTAATTTTAAATTAGACTATTACCTTTGGAAACACAATTATTTTGATTAGTTAAAGTAGGGTATTATGTATTTAAGTAGTTGTAAACTGATTAATTATTCCAGACATACGTGATTTTCCACCTGTAAACTATCTAGAAGATCTTGCCGGTAAGTTGGCATCGCGTCTGGTTCTAACAACGTGAATTCAATTCCTCGGCTGTCCATTACGACACAAGAGACATCTTCTGCTTACTGTGATGGTAGTAGGAGATTTTCAAATATTGTCAGGTTATTCGTAACCAGGGAATATTTGTCTTAAAAAAAAAAAACTTATAATCCAATGAAAAAATATCGTAGTCGGTAATGCCAGTATTTGAATGAAAAGGGAATTGGGGTGGGGGTATGGGTAGGGGTAAGATAGGGGTAGGGGTAGGGGTAACACACCACAACTTCAAAACTTTCCTCCAAACCATCGTGACTCACGAAAAGTTTGCCAATTTCTAATGAAATAACTTACTCAAAACAATTCAGAGAAAATCAAATCGAAGAACTCGCAATTAATAATCAAAATATAAAATTTAACTCGGACCCGGAAACTTATAACTAATACTTTCTTTACGAACATTGAAACAAAGCTAGCCAGTAAAATAAAAGGGACTAAAAAGTTCAATATAAGAACTTCACCGATGATAATCTCGTAGAAACTTGCCCAAAATTCCTTTTAAATGAGGTATCAACTGAAGAAATCATCAAAAAAATAGACTAATTTAAAGAGAAGACATCACCTGGTCGTGATAAAATACCGAGTAAACTACTCAAATCGTTAAAACAGCAACTAATTTTTCCACAATTTTTTTTAATTAATAATAGGGTTGTTTACCAGATGTTATGCTCTGACGTCTAAAAGTGCTCACATATGTATTATGCATACCCAAATATGCAAATGTATATAATACGATGTCTAGTAGTGTAAGTATTCAATTATATAATTAATAATGATGCCACAAAGTTATCAATCATTTGAAGAAATTAAAAAAAGTATGTAAACTATTACAAATCGTTATGTTACAGTGTAACAGTCTTAGGGATCTACAGACTTTACGAAGCGATTGCATCGTAAGTGTCATAGCGGCCACCTCTGCAGCATCCGTAAACGGAAGCACCTGCCACTCCAGATGCTAATTCGGCTTGTCTCGCTCGGGTGCATCTGACTTAGTTGAATACAGTTTGATCAGCAATTCGATAAGATAAGGTCCACCTCATCACGCGAATAAATTTTCCTTTAATGTACGTAATGAATCGCGATAAAGCCTTTGAATCGATCACGATTATTAATAACGAATTTATCTTTTGTGGACTTCGAGCTATCTGCATAATAATTAAGGTCTCATTATTGTTTTAAAATGCAATAAATTATTCCAATAAATTTAATAATTTTTAAGTTCGCTATGAGATATATTTACGTTCACCAAGTTGCTCTCTATTAGAAATTATGACAATGTAAATCGACTTATGACGTTTCTGAGAATACTGAAATACCGGCCCCTAGACAAGAGCGAGCAAGCATTAAGCGATAGTTGAACATTCATGCAAAGGGCCCAGCATTTATTATGGTGACAATTTATTTCTTCAACAGATGCGTAATCACTTTGTGGAGACATAATTAATAAATTAATAACAACTATTTTGTATTTTGTTTAAATCACTGTTTTTAATATGTATATTGTTTATCATGATGAAGGGAGCTTTATTTCTGAAACATGTAGATATTTACATATTAAAACAGTGGTTTAAACAAAGTAATTGTAATTAATCTGTTGATTGGGAACTGCCTCGAACGCTAGGATCGCGATGTGTGCGGACAGGGCCGTCTGAAGGTCAAAACAGCAATGAAAGGGTCATGAAATAATATAATATCAAACTAGAGGGGTTATCAACCATCCATTTCCTCCTCTTCTTAGACATCGGAATGCTCAAACAATTTTTTTAACTTCTCTTTTAATTGTATTCTGTAATACGGATTATATGGCTTAAAAGGTATAGTGCTAATGCTACACAACCCACGCAAGTAGCCCGGAATAGATCTGTTATAATTATTATCATTTTAGTCCAATTGGAACTAGACAAGATTAAAAAAAAGTGTTTCTATTTGGGTATTGCTTTTTTGTTGTTGTTTTAGAGATAATTTCGTTCTTCACTTGATTGGCGATAGATTTTTGATAGATTTCCACCTATTTGTAATCGATTTAGGTTGGGAAGTGAAGTGCGTATTCAATGTGTACCAGAAGATAAGGCAATCAATTGTCACATGACAAAGCACATGACTGTGATATCGCAAATCGAAAACGACAGAATTGCGGAATACGTATTATTCCGATTAATAATTCAATGAAAGCAATAAAAACAATAAAAAAATGTATTGGCATGGACATTGTGCTTGTGAGATAACATTACACCAGATATGTATTGAATTCAGGGCTGTATTTTTGATCAAGTTCAAAATCGTGTGGAGCATAATGGCGCCACGAAATTATAAAATTTGGTGTACTTCCGTTCGCTTCGGCGAAAAAGGCCGAATGTACGAATCGAATGAATTCAGTCCGGTGACGCACATGAATTAATTACTTAACCGAATTAAAAGTAGTTCAATGTTTCACGCAACACGTTGGCTTCCTTTGGCCGACTTCGACGGAATACGAAAGTAAGACACATCACGCCTCTTGATCATGCTTACGAGTAGCAATATTTAAGTAATGCGTAACGAAACAAAGCGATGCTTGCGATTTTTGACATGACGCAGCATCAGATTTATTGAATAAACTGTTGCATGTAATTCATTCATTCAATTAGTCTTTCTCGTTCTCCGGTTGTTGGTCTCTCGATCAGTGGTCTCACTGGAAATATTACATTTACTGTGTTAAAAGTAATGTGTAGGTTTATTTTAGTAAAATAAAAGTAGAGACAACATGTAGGTATTTATAAAGCGGTGTAAACAAAGTACATATTTTTAATTAATTAATTAATAATGACGCCGCAAAGTGAATACCAATCGTTTGAAGAAATTATAAATAAAAGTGTTTTTAGAAGATGTACATGATGCCAGGAGTTAAAACAATTCACCTGCAAAACCAAAATAAATGTGTGAATCACTGATTGAAATGAATTACACAATTAATTCACTTAACGTGGTGAATCAGAGAGCCGCAGCCGGTGTGAATAAATCTGAACATGTCTATTTCCAGTATTGCGGGTTGTGTGGGTAGTAATTCAATGCTACATATTACCACCGTTTTATGAGTACTAATGGCAATTTGGATGATTAACTGATATTGAGAGAGCTTTTGTATTAAAATTCAGGGGTCATTCAATTTAAGCTCTAAAACTTTTTATCAGTGTTTTATACTTACGACAGCTATAAAACTATTTTTGTAAGGTATGTCAAAATAATTATAATTACCAGCTACAGATCTGACACTACCTTATTTAATGAAAACCGAATTAATGTTCAATTTATTGGAATAATTTATTGAAGCTTATATACCTCATTGTAATATTAGGTGAAGCATGAAACAGAATAGTCTTTTTCTGCTACATGTTTCATTGATATTTGTCACTATTATCTTCTTCAATAATGAAATGTTTTATAAAAATATTATAACATTAAAATATTTTCGGAAATCGTGTCTGCAACGTTCTGTGTAGACATCGATGGATCAAGTATTCACGTCGATGGTACATAATGATGAGTTTTGAAACGTCAATTTACCGCAAAGCTGTCTTATTATCAGGGTATTGTCTCTCTCCAATATAAAAATGTGTTACTCGAGGGCTCAAACTCATATTTGCATATATTGGAGCTCATTATGCTTAGCCCGGCCCTGGGCGGATGTAGGAAAGGAATTCAATAAATCACGTGTGAGTCAAATAACGCGGAAAATATTAGCAAAATGGCCAGAGGAGCCGATCTGCTCTGACCTCTTGTAAGTCAAGGCTCATTTTTGCAATCAGCGTCCCACTTCCCAGAGAATTACAGCTAAAATGTTAGAGAGTGTTCTAAGGTGGAAGGAAATAGAGGAGGGAATGGAGATAGGGAAGATGATGTTTAGGAACTTTGGGGGCGCATCAGAACCGCAATGGTTTCGTTGTGTCAGCAGTCTGGGCCGTTGCTCCTGAATTCGGTGGCGTGTGCAGCGGATGGAGTTCGTTGTTCCTCATATGTATCTTTGTTGAGAACTTAAAAAAACAAAACAAAATTATATGAATACCGCACAAGAGTCCCAACTGCTCCCAACCGTCTGGAGCCAGTGAGACTATGGCATTCCCAATTGGGGATGGTTGTGCGGCTGAAGGTATTGAGGAGGGGAAGGAGAAGGGGTAGAGGGAGGTTGGGAAAAAAAGAACTAGTAAGTAAGTATAATTAAATCAATTTCAATGTTTTGACCCTGAACGGTGGTCTCGCACCAGGGCGATAACAAGCGTTCTTAATCTAATCTATTTTATATAGAAAGAAGCGTAAAATAATCTGTCTTTAATTTGTTAAAAAAAATTACTAGATAAATCAATTATTTTTTTGTGTTAGGTTGGGTTGTGAACTCTGGGCCCAGAATTAAGGATCTAACCGCTCTGCCGAGTAGGTCGTCTCGTTATTTGAGCTTTAATTTAAAAGAGCACAAGGTTAAGCTTCGATTCACAAACTTCTAGTCTAGTAAACATTGGGCTCAATGAATCGTATCTCATGTTGGCAAAGTAAAACTTTTTTAAATAGTTAAATATTATGAAAAAGTTACGTCTTTCATTTTATGTTTACGTCAGTCAAAACGTAAATTAACTTCTTTTTCCATGGTTCCTCTAAAAAAAACGAAAAAAACATATTTTCATTTTCTGTTTTTGTTCATTTATTCAAATAATTTGATCCTGTGGCGCAATCAGTATTTTGGTTTATCGTAACTTTAAAGAATCAATTACACACCCTTTCATGATGCGTTTTCTGTTGAATGCTATTCTAGGAGATAGAACTAGGGAATTATTGATAGTATATTTAGTGTCGATAGTTTCACATAGATGATATTGTCCGTGAGACGGTACTGGTGAGACATTAGAGAGCTCTGGAGGTAAGCCAGACAGAATTTTACCATCGAGTACAAAGGAGCTTGGCTCATCAAATCAATTACACACACGTGTTTCACGTTATTTAAATAAATACCCAAGTGATAATATAAATTAACCCTTTATTATCAAGATATACTTAATTGCGCAACAGAACACAAGAGTTGATGTTAGATTTTATTGGAATAACTTATTGAAACTTATAAACCACAAATCTCAAATGAGACATAAAAAAGAAGGGATACAGAAAAAACAGTAAAGGTTGCATCTGCGACTCGAACCCGTAAACCAGGTCTGATCCAACCGAGTGTTGGTCTATCCCGACCAAAGCTGTACCAACTTAGTAAATTCCACATTATTGCTTTCCGTTATTTTTATCAATATCGCATTAAAGTTTTTTAGAACTATTAATATCATCTTTAATTCTATTTATTTTCTGTATCATGTTTCATATGAGATTTGTTAATATTCAATGATTAAAAGAGTTTATCATCTTTTAAAGGGAAATCTAAACAATATATTACATATAGAAAATATAATTAAAATAAATAAATTATTTGAGTGGACTTAAAAATGATTTTTGGTAAAACCTCATTTTCGCAACAGAAGCCTGGAATTTTAAATTGTTTTTAACGTTTTATTCAGAATTTGATTACCTACTTCAATAACATATATTGAAAATGGGGCGTAGTTCGAATTTCGTGAAACACCCACTGGTTTAGTTGATGAAATATTCTATCACAGTGACCGCGGAAATGCAGAAAATATATTATATAATGTATACCTACATATTGCAATTTCTCGTTTCAAATATTTGCGAGTTAATTGAATCCGGTTTGAATTTAAACTTCTATATAAAATATCAACAGATTCCTTAACAGGGAGAGGGACATCGGAGAGTTATTATTTATTAATTCAAAATAATGATAATATTATTGTGCAGTACGATAAACATAGTGTTTTTAAAGAGAAAAATATTTATTACGTTTTTTTTTAAATTTGCACGGGCTTAGCATTTATCAATATAATCAGAAATATTGCATATTTCTGACCGTTCTACGCATGTTTTACAAAAACCTTTAAAAAAGCTGTGAAGGTTTTTCATGAGCATTACGTAACTTTAATGTTTTTTTTTTTTTTGTAATGCGGATTATAAATCTTTGGTTATGTTTATTTACAAAAAACGCAACGATAAAGGATAAAAAACACTTTTCTTCACTTTAAAAATCATATTCGTATTTTAAATATTTTGTAAAACTTACAATGGGACGGTCAGAAAAAGTTATATTTCTAAGTAAATTTATAAAATATTTAATAAATATTTTTCTATTTAAAAACATTGTGTTTATTGTATGGCGTAATAATACTATCATTATTTTGAATTAATAAATAATAACTCTCCGACGTCCCTCTCCACATTAATTTCAAATTTCGAGTTCATATTAAACAATCTGTGCTCACACACTCTGCTTCAATATTTGTCATTCCCAGCGAAATCTCGCAAGAGCGGTATGAGAACGTTTCTTCGTTTACCCGAATAATTGTAGCACACACTGTCGTTTCTAACTGAGACACGTAATACGATCCTGCAAAGTTTCCATTGAAAACAACAAAAATGTTCACTGTTGTTTCGTGAAAATAAATTATCTATGATTTTTTAAATGTTATTTTTTATGCATTTAGACAGTATCTAATAGTAATAGATGTTATTAAATTTAAAACCCAAAAGATAAATTTCTACGTATAGATGGACGAATATTAAAAAAAATCTTGTTACATTAACAAGGATAGTTGCTGAACATGACAGAAATTGATAAAAGAGAAGGGCGTTTTTCGCATTGTCAATTTTATGTCACGAGCAGACCATCCAAAACGCCTATATGCGTTGGCAGACGAAATTATTTCAAACTGGATATTCATTTCTTTAATGTTCGCAATATAACGTCCAAATTGTGGTTCAAACAAACAATTGACGGTCTCCGTGGATGAGTGGTTACGATCCTTGACTGTGAATCCGGAGATCGCGGGTTCAAATACCGGCGTGCGCAAGTAAATTTTATTAGATTAAAATTGCGTTATTTCACAATTTATTCGTTTAAAATAATATGTAGTACATTTGCGGCACGTTCCAGAGTGGTAGTATACTTTAAGCATCGCCCTGGTGAATAACCACCATTCAGAATCGAAACATTGCTTGAAATGACTTTAGCAGTGTTCACAACATACCTCAATTGGGGATGCCATAATCTCACTGGCTCCAGACGGTTGGGAGCAGTTGAGACTCTTGCGTGGTATCAAATAAGAACAAAAATTAACTTTAAATTTGCTTTAAACGCGCGTTATTACTAACTGCATATTTTGGCAGCACTGTTAAATATATGAGTAAGATATAACCTTAGGTTTGTTTGACGTTTGATAAACACGTGTTACGTACATTGCAAACAGATAAGTCTCGCAGTATTTGATCAATACTATAATTAGTATTTGATCGTGATTAATCGGCATAATGGACCAATACTTATTTTAAATGCGTAGAGTGTACGAGTATTGTTTATTGATCAACTTCATATGGGAGCCATTACTGAATGATAATTATCAAGACTTGATAATATTAATAATAATTAATTCTATTAACATAAACATAGCAACTTATGAGACATTCGTGATAATTTATTCTAAGTAATTCATTCAGAAAAATTCCATTGAAACCAGTTTTGATTAATTGTTTTCGCTCGAAAGGTTTATTTTAAAGGGAACAAAGCATTATATAGGTACTTGTGAAGAATCCTGGAAATCCTTTACTAGTATGTTAGGAATTTTGTTAAATTAGGAACTATGTTAGTAATATTATAATATGTAGGTAGCTTTCTCTAATAAATTAATATTTTAAATGAAAGAATTTTTTTTATTTTAAGCCACTTTATTTTATTTATATTTATGCATTATCGACCGATTTCGGTTGAACTCAACCCTTGTCAGGAACGAACGCACACGTATATAATTACGACGTAGTAATACATAAAAATGGAATAGGTTTGCGCCTTAATAACTTAGAAGCATAAGAAATATAAAAAAATATTGGCAAATTTTAAATAAACAATTAGATTTAACCGAAAGTCCGATTCGATGATGTTCCCTTTCTTTCCTTCCCCTTCCCCTACCCCTCTACCGATCTCTGATGCTGTGTCCTGTTCTACTCTGATATACTGTCTCTTTCCCCCACTTTCACTGTCTTCATTATGTTAATTTGGTTTATATGTGCACGTTCCTGATGAAGGTTGAGTTCAACCGAAACCGGTCGATAATACATAAATATAAATTAAAGTGGCTTAAAACAACAACAAAAATATTTCATTTAAATTATAATGTCAAGCCTCGAAGTGATTTCTTTCTTTGATAAATTAATTTTATATTATTAATAATTATTCACCAAAATTGAATTTTTTTACTATAATACGTATGTTTACATTTAATAAAAGTGGAGAATATTTTAGACATTATTGATAATTTAATAAGGTATAAGTATCGCTTAATTCTCCGTGTATTTTCTTATCGATGTTCGTAAACGTGACAAGTAATAACCCCGACCTTCTTGGAGAGTTAATACAGAGTTAGGGCCGTTATGGAATATAATTGTATAATGAGTTTCCTTTGTTTGAAACGGATCCTATCGTAGGTTGGTTATCATCAGGACCACCTTCACCCTTCGGATGCAGCCCGGAACGACTCGACAGAAATAGAACAATATTTATTATTTCCTAGAACTTGAAAGTACAGTTAAAAATTTAGACAATGCTGAAGGAAAGCGAAACTGCTGCCACGCTTAAAAATATCCAAACCATGGAGAGCTTTAAAAAAGTCCATTTAATTTATTTTGTTTAATTGAACGGTATTTTGAAAATGGCCTTGAACGCCGAAATAGCTGTCACAATAATAATAACTAAAATACTCACAGAACTTAATAATAACATTATTAAATTTAATGTACGTTAAATTTAAAAAAAAAAAGGATTTTTTACGTTGGAACAGATAAAATAAAAGCATTCTAGCTACGAAAACTCCGGTACAAAATTCCAATCTAGTAATATCTTTCCAATAGTAGCACAATAATAGCTTTTAGGTAAAAATATGCAATGGTTTGAATGGAAAAAAACGAATCTTTGATGGAAATATATTTTATTATGGAGAAAAACGGAAATTCGAAAAAAGTTTTTTTTTTACTGGTACTAGATATCACGTAGATTCACCTTTCGAAGTTACTGTACTTTACCACATCAGGATACACAGGATACTCAGTATTCTTCATACAGTGTTAGCATGTTTTACAGTTGGCGTAAGAAAATACGTGTAGCGGTGATTATCAATATAGACAAAACAAAAATTAAATTGGTATAAACCACGTCACTATGCTGAGCTTGTTCCCAGGTGTATGGACATACTTGATTATGGGTAGGCGTTAAGAATATTGGTCATTAATTATAGTCCAGGGTTATTCAAAATGATTCAATTTCGCACCTTTTCCTCTCATACACGCGGCCGGTTCCTTTACAGAGACATCCAGTTTGTTCAAATTGGTGATACCGAGGACAATGCTCTCTCTGGTTGGAAGCTCAATGTTAAAATGGAGACGAAAGGTAGGCTGCACAGTTTTACAGAACTCAAGAACACAGCAAACCTTCAGCTGCATAGTAGCTATTTTACTCACAACTGGTGCGAAATGGATACTTGGCGAAGCGAACACTTTGGTGGTCGTTGCGCAGCTATGAGCGATCTGGCGGTGGGACTCGAAACTTTCAATTGCTATTTAAATCATTCACTTATAACGAATAACCCTGTATATTTGCATTATTTTCTAACTACCAAACTGGAATTAATGTAATAGGTATATTTTGTAATACGTGATGAAGACAAGATTTATGAAGGCTTTCGTATTTGGTTATATATCAGAAAATCTGTTTGCAGGAGCCCCAAGACACTGTGAGCTCGAAAAATTATTTTCATCACGAGCTATGAGGCTTCGTAATATTTATTCATTCATCCCCGAAAGGACCAATTAGTTTGTTCCATATTTGTCATTTTTTCTATTTTCGATAGAGAATGTTGGAACCGTTATTTTAAAATATTTTTTCTAAACTATATTTAGGAAATATCGTGCCATCCAGTGTATGGTTGAACATAGTTTTGTTACAACTCAATTCATCGAAAGAAAGAAGTGTCGCAAACAGTCTTCCGAGACTTGAAATCAGACAACCCAACCTTTACTTATGTAATAAAAAGTTAAATTCATATTATACGCACAGAAAAAGTGTCAGCCTAATTCGATTATTTGGAATAAATGTCACCACCTCGGGGGCAGAAAGTTGAAAGATATCCCTGTCACGGAAAGCTAACTTTGTGGCAATTAAGTTCTGGACAGTTATCGGGTAGTATCTTGTCTGTGCCTCCTAGAGATTGCAATGCTGATTATCCGGATTTGCCAAAATCCTGATTTTCATATTTTTCACAATTAAAATCCGATTTGATTTGAATATTAAAAAAAAAAATCCAATGCAATGTAATATGAAATGAACACATTCAACTGGCTAATAGGCATTCAATACTTAATTAATATATGTGGACATTTCTAAGATATTGCCATCTTAGCAAATTTGTAATAATCAGGTTGTTAACCCAATAAACAAATGTTCACATTATGCACAGATAAAGAAGTGCTGTTATTATTTAGCAAAATAGATACTAAACATAAAAAGGAGGTTGAATAAGGAATAAAAAAAAATATTGTTTTGTCTGACAAAAATAAAATATTATGTATTTTGTACATGCATTATGCATATGCATACGAATAAGGTAATGCACCCTAATTATAATGCTTGATAAGTAACACAGTTAAAAAATTTCAAGACCTTTTAACATGTTCAATAATATATTAGAAAAAAATCAGTTTCTTAGTTTTTTCATTATCAGTCACTGAAATTCGATTTATTAAAAAAGATTTTTTCTTTTTTTTTTAAATCCGGATTTATTCCATTTAACTGGATTTAGAGTTTCATGGCATTCAAAAATTTAAAAATCCGGATTTTCCGAAACGGCTCCGGTATTGCAATCTCTAGTGCCTCCCAACCCCCCCACTAGACGATATAACAACATAAATGTGTCTGGAACCATACCTGATATATCTGACTTACTTCAATCAGTGTTTCAAGTAAAAATGTATGAATTTTTTTTTCGTTTTTATGTATTTTTAAATTCAACAAAAATAAAATCGCATGTTGTAACTGTTCACTCAGCCGAGTAACCGCCCTCAGTCGACCCTGACTATCAAATACCCACAGATTTCTTTTCAGGTGGAAAAAAATGTCTCCAGAGACCACAACGCAATCTTTTTACTCCAAATATACTCAGGAATTGTTGGTTATGTCCCTGATACATCATGTAAAACGCAGAAAACACATTTTTTTTACCTCATTAACTCTCAGACGGGGAGCCCTGGCGTCAGAATTTTTTAAAAACGTTTTATGCCAGGAGTTTAAAGGTCCACGTAACTATTTTTAACTCGCAACATTATTTTCAAAATGCGCTATGAAGTTTTGAAACATTCGTTCATATCAATGTCATATTGTTAGTTCGATGTTTTTAATATTTTTAGTTAAGACTGAATATTTGTAAGTTATCTCGATTAAGGCCGGGTAGCAATAAATACATAACTATTTAAACATTTGCATGTTTCTGCCCATTTTCACAACAAATCTTTTCGGCTATGTGTAAATGGTGACCGGATAATTCAACACACGTATAAATCGGCAAACTTTTAAAAATGATATAAAGTGATTAAAAGTGCCAAAATATAAACTAGCCCGAAAACCTAATCGAACCTAGTGTAATTAATTACAGCTGTGTGATATTTGGTTTTAATATATACATAAAAAAAAAGCCGACAGATATTCCGCAATTCAAGTAACAGGATATTATTACAACTTTTTTAATTGTCGAGAAAAATAACGATAATTACGAAATTCATATTTTACTTTTATAATGACGAATAAATTTTCTATAACGACATAAAACATACAAATTTTGAATTGTCTTCAAAATTATACGTTCGTGCGGAGGGCGTTTGTGACGTCACACCTGCAAAAGTTTATAGGGGCACTCCCGGGTCCCGGTGACAGCTGCCTTGGCAGCTAGTAGCATCAAGGCGATCTACAGGCTAAAATTCCAATGAAATCACACGCTCCTTATGCAGGTGGCAATAAGGTTGAAAGTCCCGCTTAACATCGGCCGCGTGTTTCGATTTACGCAAAAAAACCATCACCAAATGGGTGTTTTATTCTATTCTGTGAATCTCAGACACACAATGAACAATACGACAATATTGCAAAAGGGGTTCGTAAGTAGGATAGTTTGTTCATTAAACATTTCTTTGTCATGTTAAACATGTCCGATACTTTGTATTTAGCCGTTTAGGAATTCAAAAAATATTAGTGTAGTTATTACGGTATCCAGATTGCATACGAAGAAAGAATTTTCACTTATAATCATTAATTGGAACACTACATATAACAATCTTCATATATAGTATTCATATATTCCCGAGGATGATAGCATTGCTATTGAAACATGTAGATATTTATTTATTTTTATAGAAGTGGTGTAAGCAAAGTACATTTTTAATTATTTAATTAATAATGACGCCACAACGTTACTAATCGTTTGAAGAAATTATAATAATATTTTAATTATGCGGGCAGAGAGCTGTTTCCAGGAACGTGATAGAACATAATACCACGAGATTTCAAGTCAGTTCGCAGCTGATATTCCAATGTTGCTAGAAGTTAGGTGTGGCCAGCGAATAAATATATTTTCATACGGTCCCAGTCCTTGGCTACATTAGTGACAATATTTAAAAAAAAATGTTTTTAGTTTGACAATCAGTACCAGAATCATTTGAAATGGCAATTAAAGTTAGCAGGTAACGGAACAACTGAAATACTGTACTAATATTAAAATAAAAGGGTCAAGAATGTATATAAAACCCAACACGGTTATTGCGAAAGGTTTAATTAATAATTTGAAAAGTCAAACATTCCGTGTGTGAAACTGCTCCCAGGCTCCAGGTTTATACATTTCTAACGAACGCCTCTCGCTGGTCTCGGACTCACTCGCGGGGACTAGCGAAACCTGCTGACCTGGCCACTGAACAGGCGAACCTATATAAGTGTATTCTAGGCGTGCTCGTGTGCTCGAAGTGAGGTCAATCTTATCTTACTTCTTTCATTAAACGTTTTCAAATATCAATTCTTTCTTTCTTGAATACCTCCTTGGCTGAGCGGTAAAGAATCCAGGGGTGGCAGGTTTGAAGCCCGGCGGACGCAAATAAGTTTTGTGTGTGTTATTTCACTCATTATTAAAAAAATATAATTAATAGTAGACATATTTTCGTTATGTTCTAGATTGAAACGTCTTGGTGAAATTCCACCATTCAGAATCAAAACGTTGCTTGAAATGGATTTATCTGTGTTTGGTGACCAGATCTGAATAGTCAGGTGCACCCCAACCATCCATTTTACCTCCTCTTGGGGATGCCATAGTCCCACTGGCCCAGTGTGCTATTGTACGGAATTCATATAAATATATTTATATATAGAAATTCATTCCCAATGGACAATTTCATTGGAATTTCTGAGGCTTAGGTCCCGAAAAGTATTGTATAAATTGTAAATTGGCGGTATCAATTTTCTTTCAAATATTTAGATGCAGCGCAGGATCTGCCATATGATGATACTGTGAAAAAAACATAGTGGCAATCTCTGAAGAGGCGCCGAAATTAAACCCAAAATTATTAATACGTATAATATCCCATAACATGAAAAAAATACGTCTTATATTATCCTGGCAGCATTACAACTCGTCTCTAGGTCTCTAGGGCGCCTAAGTATGCACTGAACGATCGCTACAAAATGTATGGAAAATGTTTTAGTCACGATTTTTTTTTTTAAATTGCATAATAGTTGGTTGACCGTAGAGCCTGTTTTTCTACGAATCTATTTTGTATGTTTAGGGCTCTATACGCCGTATTGAGCAGTCAATAACCAATCACGAGTCCAGACTTTTGTTCCCAGGCACAGTTAGAGATGTTAAATATTCCTGTCCCCATTAAATTGATCTGATGACTTTGCGGTCACTGGATCGCAAGATACTATTTTTCAGAGAAACCAAAGGGTTGTTTTTTAATCAAGCGTAACTTACGTATAGTAAAAAAATATCATAAACGTAATCTTAAGTCTCCGTATATCGGGAATTTGTACAAAAAGCAGCTCAAATTTAAATAGGCAACCGGAGTCGAATACAATTACTAGTTTTAGAGAAGAAACAAACGCTTTACTGTTAGAGATAATTTGATTTGAATATAAATATTTTTGGTTTATCACCACTTTGTTGAATACATAAACCAACCGGCTTCGGTTCAGTCTGAACCTTCTTGAGGATTTTATAAATAAAATACTTGTATAGGTTCCAAGTAAAGTTTACAGTAATTTATTATATGAACAGTTTTTTTAAGTCCCAGCGGCCTCATTATCGCAAAGTAGGTTTTCTGAATTTCATTAGCATTATTTGGTTCGATAAATCAACTTATCCCTGACAATTTTGCCAAAAAATATTATTATACCTTAATAATGACACTGTATGGAGTAGCAACCGTGGTTCAGTGGTAGATGGTGGTAGAATACTTGCATACCACGCAAGCGGCCCGGGTTCGATTCCCGTCCAATGCACTCATTTCTTCGTGTTTTTTTTTTAATTACCTTTTATTCTTGAACCTTACACATTGAAAGTCTGATTTAAAAAAAAATGGTGGAAATTGGTACTTACTGCATAGGGCGCGAGATATCGCGGAACTGGCTCCGTATAAATGGCAATTCTATGGGCTTATATTTTCAATGGAGCTGGTTAATATAGCCTCCCCCTATAAAAGGCTGCACTCACACCACCCTACAGACTCGCGCGCTACGTCCGGAGTAATTGAAGCTGTATGAGCTGGAATGATCAATCCGCTCTGGTATATTTTATAGTGGAAGCCTTTTTTATGTCCGGAGATCAAATAGATTGATCAAAGCTTAGGGTGGTTCAGTTTATGTATGATTTTAAAGCAGTTTTTCATGTTTTTTAATTTGATTCCAGTTAAATGACCAAATATCCGAAGAAAGGGTGGTGTGAAAATATGTATTGAATTTGTTCTTGCATTTTTTTATGTACTGAATTCTTTATTTTTTATTATTTTACTTTTTACATACCATGTATGTAAAGTTGTACTATTTATTTAAAAACACACTTTGACAATTGTAAAAATTGAATATATTGTTTCTAAAAAATTAATGATTTCTACATATTTTTTATTTCTTTTAGTTCAACCGAGAAGTAAAGGCATTGGGTAAGGTAAGACCGTTGTTGCGGTTTGTGAGGATAACGCCATCGGACTGCTAATGTTTCAAAAGGGATATTTAAAGAGATTGGTTGATATCGTTCCAACATTTTTAAAGGATTCTCATTTAATAAATCGCTTCTCTTCAAAATTGACGATTTATTCACCTTACTTACGGTTAAATCGAATAGTTACCAGAACTTTGAAATTCGGTAAAAAAATATTTTACCTAGAATAAATATTTTACATATTACTGATTGACGAAATAAAGTAAAATCAACCGAAAAGCGTTGACATTTAATTTTTATGATGTGTTTATAACAATATTACCCAAAACGATTGGTTACATACCAAATACTAATTCAACAGGTACGAGTACATGCCTCCTTTTTACAAAAATCAAAAATAAGATGTATGAAACGTTGATATATAAAATGATCCCCGGATACAGAAAATAGACAGGTAAATCTTCCCTTTACCCAACTCCACAAGTCTGAGATTTATTTATAAAATTTATGGCAAAACCCTAACCGTATATTCCGCCCCTGCATGCTCCGTATGTTCCGGTTCCACTTAAACATGAATCCGATACTTGACTTTAAAAAGCGAGGAATTTTTTTCGTTGTTAATTATGAAGCGGACGCCTTTTATAGTAATTTGAAGTTAACAATGTTTGCAGAGTAATTCAGTTTATTAACATCCTCGTCTCGCGGGAAGTTTACCAGTGGAAAGTCGATTAAGGCTTTCATTAGATAAAATGTGTACAGAAATAAGTTGTCACCCACTATCACAACACAGAATAAACAGAGTTGGTTTCACACAACAAATTATATTTTGAAAGAGGAAATGAGAAATTTGAACATTGAAAGTAAATAACCGCGAAGCTATGACGAGAAATCCGAAACACAATGAATTATTTACAGAAAACAAGATTAAAATCCCCTTCTAAATATATATTATGAGACAAGATTTATTTTCATCCAATTTCCAAAACCAATTTACAACTGTAGATACGGATATTTTACGTTAAGAAAGCAAATATAATAGATTTCCAAACAATGTTATCAAAATCCTTTAAGGAAAATATCACACGTAAAATTCAATTTCGGATCACAACGGTGAAAATTCGACGTATTTTCGTGAAACTTATACTATATACGTTGACAACTCACATATTGGGGCTGAATGATTTTTTTTTCAATATTTCACACAATTTGTCACAAGTTGATTTTTTTTCACTCTTCGATATTTTTCACGAGTTTGTATTTTGTCACATGTTATTACTTTTTCACACGTTGTTATTTTGTCACAAGTGATAACAGTTATCGTGGAATGACCGTTGTTGTGACCGGCTGACCCAGTACTAGCGACTACCCAACAATTGTGGCTTTCAGGGATCCGTCATTCAAGTGAGTCAAACCTTATGATATAACTGCGGAGGATTGATTCTAAAATGGAAGAATATCAAAATGTTTATGAGTTACAGCAATCCCGAATTACGTGGTTGATGTCTTTAATTGGTATGCGAAGTTTTTAGTCTATTACATGGAGAAACCTATGTGACCGAGTTAAATTAAAGTTATTATGCTATTAGGTATAATTATATTGTTCTTATCACAACCCACAATTCTTAATATTTCCATGCCGTGCGCATTTTTTTTTTCAAAATTGATAACTACACTTCGGACATACTTCTCGCCACATGTTCAAAATTGACATATATGTGCCTTATGGAAACAAAGGCAGCAATGTCAATATTGAAGAAATATTGGTAAACAACGACAGACGTTTTATTTGAAACCTGTTCGATAACTTGATGTGACATCATTATAAAACATTGCCAATGGCTATTTATATATTTATAAAAATCAATGTAAGTTTGTTGGTTTGTTTGTCCTCGATTTTCTCGAAAATTACTGGAACGGTTTCGCTGAAGATAGCACAGTTTGTTCTTATTAGTGCCGGGAAGATTTAGAGAGTAGTTTGAATCACGTCTAATATGTAAAACTGTTGCTATAACTTTTTAAATTAGTATGAAAAACTTTGAACCCTCCATGTTTTATTTAGGTTAGCCCATAGATATAACACTCTGGTTAGCCACAGATTGCATATTCATAAGAAGAAGGTTTTATTGAGTAGAATATTTTCAAAATGGAAAACACGAGTAGGTACCTACTTAAGAACTTTATGATTTAGATTTTTTTATTTTGAAAAAATAACCGTTTGGAATGAAATAAAATATTCAAATTAATGTTTCTTTATTTGGATATAGTTACTTTTGCTATCAAATCAATTATATCACCCTAATGACAAGCAAGAATTCACAACTTCATAACTTTATAAAAAATAAAAAAATCGGGTACACATCAGCTAGTAATTTATGAAAATTATGAACCTTGCTTGATATTCTTCCTTAGTAAACATTTTTTTAATATTCAATTTATTGGAATAACTCATTGAAGCTTTCAAACTTCATTTTAATATTAAATCATTGAGAGGTATACCCGACACATATCTAGATTGAAAATATATTCGGGTAGAACTTTGCAATCATACCAAAAAGATAGCAGGCAATAATATGGAAATTAATCGAGGATAATATTGGTAATTCTTAAATTTGAAGTATGATATCGGTAAAAATGACGTAAAATAAACGGATCTCATTAGGTCAGTGGTTAGAGCGTTGTTCAGGTAAGACAGAGGTCCTGGGTTGGATTCCCAAATGCGACTAATACCTCTGTTTCATATTTCTTTTGAGATTTTTTAATACTATCTTCTTTGATGATTAAGTTATTTTAATAGTTCAATTTGTTTCGGTTCCAAACGTTGATTTGGTTATTGCGTTTCCGGTTTTCCTTTTACTACATCCTGACACGGCTATGTTTGCTGGGGAGTGATGTTGAAAACATTATACTCATATGCAACGACCATCTTGAAAAATGCGATTATTTTCATTCTGACCGGACCCTTTGATAACGACCGCTTTTGTTTCGAAAATAGTGTGTTTTACACAATTTAATCCGTCTTCCAGAGGGTAATAAGACATCCCGAAAGTAGTTTTTAAAAACATAATAAGCAGTACCGTCAGCAATAAAATAAATTTCAAATAATAAAAACAATATTAGAAAGCAGGGAACTCACTCCCGACATCCATGCTATATATACCATAGATTTAGTATTTATTATACCAGTCTGAGGATGCCCGTGATAGGGTGAAACCAGTCCGGTCGAAAATAAATAAATGGAAAAAAGTTACAAAGGTTTTTTAATAAAAAAAATCATTTTAATATGGAATTCCACCATGAATTGACAGTTTCAAAATTAGAAATAATTAATTTTCTAATAATTAAAAATCCTAAAATTTATAAAATTTACTTGTATCTGTCGTTTTTACTTTTATATATATCTCATATGATATTTGAGTGTTCAGAATCCTCCACTAGTTTCATTGTTAAATGTACGTACATGTTTTGTTTGGTTATCACTGACTGGCGCGTGCACACACTATACAGAATACCAGCAAAGGAGCAAGCATCCAGCAACCAAGAGCGCGGTGTCATCAACATTTGTGCAGTCAATGCCATACGATTAGCTTTCCTGTCAATCAATTATCCAGACTAATAATTTTATAATTTCTTGAGGGTGTTGTGCTAAACTGATAACTGGAGTTTATTATTTTATCTAATTACATATTATCAAATATAGTATGTTGTTTGTTTAATTGTAATCATGTATTGAATTAATGATTTGCGTAATGCGATTATGACATTTCTCACGGTAGAATACAATGCTAAATAAAAGTACTAAAATACATCAACGTAAATGATGATGTCACGGATGAAGTCCTTACGTACTCTCGTTTTAATCAATTCATTTCTTTAATAATATTAAATGTTTTAATATTTTGGGAACATCATTTTTGGTAGCGTTTTTTTATAACAAAGATAAACAACATAATATTACGAATTTGGAGGGTCCTCAATACGTTACAGGAACTGTTTTGTTGGAAGAAGTGTGGAGAGAAAGGAGATGGGAAAGAGGGAGGTTGGAAAGTACCCGGATTTTTAGATTTGATCACTAAACACAGCTAAGGCCATTTTAAACATCGTGTTGTTTCTGGTTGGTGGTAATGAAATTTTCCACTGCAAAACAATACGCAAAAATACACCATCATAATGCATTATTTTCTCCTTTCTTAGTCAGGTTGGAGAGCCATCGCTTCAATAAGGTGCCTCCAGGCTAAGGTGAATATTCTTACTAGTTTTGCCAGTACAGTACTGACTTTGGTCCTCGGTTAGTCTTTATCCCAAACAAGTAGATAAAAAAACCAAATCGAATAATCCAGGGTTTAAGCTGCCGAAACGAGATTTTTGAGGGAAGTGGCAGGAGTCACAAACGGGGTCGAATAAGAAGCTCGGCGATCCGAGAAGATCTAAACACAGAACCACTGCTACTCTTTATAGAAAAGTCGCAACGTAGATGGCATGGACACGTGTTATTCCATAGGGAAGACGTTCAGTTGGCCGACCTAGACACAGGTGGGAGAAGCAACTCCAGAGGCTGTGCGAGAAGAGGCCAGGCCCATTATTATGGACGGATACCGCTAACGTAGCGAAGGACAGAGACGCCTGGAGGGGCCTTGTTTTTGGACAAGAGGAAGAGGATATATATCTATAGAAAAATTGAAAATCGCCTTTACTAAAAAAAATTCTTCATCATTTTCAGAAAGCGAGTCACTCGCGATATCAAATCAGTTATTGTAGAGTCAGAATCGGTTAGCACCCCACTTACTCACCTTTCTCCAGGCATCCCTGTCCTGTGCTACTTCACTCTACTTACTTATGGCTTCACACAGCCTCGACAGTTTCACCAAAGTATTATTAGTCCCCTTCGACGGATGTGGCAAAATTATTATTTTAATAGCTTCAATGAACATTGTCTTTCACAGAAAGCCATAATTTGACGACATGGGTCAGCGAAATGCTTCGAATCTCTTGAGTTTTACGGAAGGTATGTTATTAACCTTAGTTAGTGGTCGTGCGGTCCCATCTTCGGGTTAGCACCCAGGTGTCGCCGGTTCGATTCTCTGCTAGGTGAGTCCTAAATAGCACAAGCAACATTTTCCGCTTTCAATGACGAGAGATGCGCAAATTCAAATATCATTATGTTAACCGTAACCTGGGAATGTTGTGAATTTTAAAAGTGAATACAATAATGAAATTCGGCATTTTTCATTGTTAATTTTTAGTGTAAATACTGTAATACCCGAACTGACAACGTAGGGCTCTGGTTAGCTGACGGACAGACATTTAAATAATTTGACGGTCTCCGTGGTCGAGTGGTTACGATCTTTGGCTATGAATCTGGAGGTCACGGGTTAAATACCAGCGTGTGCAAGTAAATTTTAGTTGATTAAATTTGTTCTATTTCACAATTTATTAATTTACATATGTAGTATATTTGCGGGACATTCAGAGTGGTACATACTATCAGTATAGTTCTGGTGAAAGACCACCATTCAGAATCGAAACGTTGGTTGAAATGGCTTTAGCCGTACTTGTTGATCAGATCTAAATAGCCAGGTAATTCCCCACCTTCTTCTTTCCTATCTCCTTCCACTCCTCAATACATTCAGCCTCAAAACATACTCCAATTGGGGATGCCATAGTCTCACTGGCTTTAGACGGTTGGGAGCAGGTGGAACTCTTGTGTGGTAGCACATAAAAAAAAGTGAACGGATTGACGACGTACCGACGACGGACAGATGACGAAATCATCGCGCGTCGCGTCGTCCGGGAATCCGAAACGTCCAACCGAAGCGCGGCGTCATCAGCCACGTTACAATATAATTAACGGCAAAGGAAGCCGTACGGAGAGACGTTTAGTACAAATTGCCCCCATTAGGGCATGTGACTTTTCTGTCCAAGTGAAATACTACCTACCCGACTACAGTATCATTAAAAAATATTATTAAAAAATAAAAAAAATTGATTCACAACACGGTAGGAAAAACGTTAATTTTTTTGAAGGATTTGAAATAATTGTATCAAACCTAGTTGTTATGAAAAATTAATTATTTTATTAATCAATTAATCAGTTTACAGGGTAAAATATAAGTTTCTTATCGATAATTGATAAATTTGATTTAATTTTTGTTCTCTCTTCTATGTAAGCGAAATACAAAAAAAAATTTATTCAATGTCTGATTATGAATTTAGTAAAACCATATAATATTTCATATTGGATATCGGATTACATGCGCTATCAAAATGGCGAAATATGCACTATAAATGCCAAAAATGCACTAATAATGCCAAAATATATGCATAATTTACATGATGAAAACAGGATTTGTCTTTTGGAACCCAGTTCTTTGCGAAAATTTTAACACAACCATCTCCATTAAATTGCCAATGGAACCAGCTCCAAAAACAATAAATATCGACCATTTCTATTTTGACCAGTTCATATTTTGAAGTATAAAATGACTGAAATATATATTCGTGACGAAAAGGGGCTCAAATATGCACTAACGACCAATAAAACTCAAATATGGATTATGCATACGTGTAATTTGATGTCTAATAATAATAATATAGTTCTGGTGCTGCTGTACTGAAATAACTCCTTCATGTAAATAAATATCGGATAGGTATATCCGAGACACTACCCAATGTTTAGAAATAAATTCGGCCAGAATCTTGCAGTTAGAAAAAGGTGGAAGCAAAAAATATACGGAATTAGTTAGGATAATTTTTATTTATTTATTTATTGTATAATATACGCCCTATATGGCTTTTACATATAACGTTAGTTATAATAAACAGGTGCAAAACACATCACAGTAGGTTCCAAAATAATATATCGATCAAATACAGGAATAACATAGTGTAAGTACCATTCTAAATAATAAGTTTGGAAGCGAAAAATCAAAACATACCTCACATTTACTGTTACTTATACTCTAGACACATATATAATTATAGAGGATGTATGCAATAATCGTTTGTTTGTATTTGTATTCAGAGCAGTTGAAAATGTCTACTATATTTGAATATGTATTACCTACTGTGTGAAGTCGAGGTACCAATGAATATTTGAATGACTCGGTTCTGAAATTATTGTTACAGTTAAACAAAATTTTAGATCGAGTAGTTCTAGTTGGAATATTAAATGTAAATAAGCTGACGATATCAGGGCTGTCTATAAAACCATTTTGAAAATAAAATTTAAAAATGTTAAATATTGAAAGTTCGTAGAAGTTGAAGTATGATACCGATAAAAATAACGGGATGGATTGAGGTGCCCGTAGCTCAGTTGGCATAGAGCGCAGTTCCCGGATAGACCTCGAGGTCCTGGGTTCGAATCCGAGCTGATACCGTTATCTTTTTCTTTTCTGTGTCTTTTCGGTTTCGTGTTTAGATTTGGGGGTGGTTAACATTATCTTCAATGATAAAAAAACTTCTTCTGTCACATACGTCATTTAAAAAAATAGGTTACAGCGGAGCTATCAGCGGTATGTCTTCATCCATATATATTATTCAGAAATAAATTTATGATATTTAAATCCGGAGTAAACAACGACCAAAGTGGCCGATCGTTCGTTGTTACCCAAGCTGTGGCAATATTAAAAAAGATATTCCTAGTGTGTATAGAAGTATTGAAGTGAATTTACGTAAACTTTTTAGGAAATAATGTCAGCCACACTATTTTAATCAGTGTTTCGATAAGAATAAATACAAGGAAAAGCGAGGTCAATATTTAAGATTGTAGGTTTGTAGATGGATGAAGGAGCCGGATGCCTTTGCCCCCAGCTGTGTAGAAATAAAGGGAAATAAAATGAGAGAATTCCCCGACGTACGTGGGCAGGATTGCAAGCGGACAGAAAACAAGTCGAGCGAAACGACCTGAATATTATGGTGTTTTGTCAAATGCGGGACACAAACATGTGACAAAAATATTCCCACTGAAATTACATAATACATACGTAACGTTCTAGAAAAAATATCAGATTACTTGCCAGAGGCCAGAAATTATTTTGACATATTGTGAAATTATTAGCTATTTACGTATGAATTGTCCAATGATGTTCATTTCGGTACTGTGGATAATGTACACAGGTTTATTGATTTGTGTTATAATATTGTTTTAGTTTTTTATTTTACGTAACTGTTAAATGTTTTTAAAATATTGTTTAACAATACTTGAAATTTTCGATAGCTCGTTATATTCTGTTCTAAAGATCCATGTACAAGTCCAGATGTGCGTATAATCAAATAAATAAATTCTTCCATAATACAACTAGTTATGGTTCGATAATATTTTGACACTATATGTACATCTTTTAATTTATTCTTTTAACACACACATCGCATCTGATCTTCTTCCTCTTCTATTCGGGACGGGGTCCCATCGGTTTGACAGGACTCCTCCAGGCTTCCGTGTCGTAGCCCACGTCTCCGTCCATTGTAAGCCCACCCCCTTCTCGCACACTATCTAGAGTTACTTTCCCAAATTTTACGTGGAGTGGCCCACTAAACATATTCGTCCTGGAATTGCCACCATAAAGTGCAGTCCATGAGGGCTAAAAAGCTTTTCAATCAAAACAAAAACAAATAGAAACGAAAAAATATTAAAATAACCATAAAAAATTTAAAAATAAGCCGACGTAGCTCAACGGTAGAGCATCTGACCGGACATCAGAAGGGTGCAGGTTCGAGTCCTGTCGGCGACATTTATCTTTGCTCGGAAAGGTTTTTTTCAATTTGATGAGTGTTTCAGGCTAATAATTATTGTTTATAAAAATAATTGTTACCCTTTGCGCTATGCACAAAAATCTTGTCTTAAGTTTTTAAGAACTTTAGTTTATCAATTGAAAAAATATTGATTTTCCAAAAAAACATAAGCATTACACATTTTTTTTACATCATAATTCTTTTACCGAAAGAGATTTGTCCGTCATTCTCAATGACTCTCAGCGGAATCATTTATTTGTAATACTAAGACGATCGTTTTTTTATGATGGGAGTCTACCCAGCAATGCACGCCGCTGTATCCGAGCCATATTATTGGCCACATTTATGAAGAGTAGCAGGGGTTTGTTGCTATCTCGGATAGTGGAGCTTCTCAGACTCATGTAATAATGTTTGGAATATGAACCGTTTTAATTGGTTTTTACTTACACATAATTTTTTTTGAATGTTTCCTAAAATATGCACACAGAGTTGTTTACGGTAAATATATAAATACGTTTTTATAATAATTCAAACGCACCAGGCTCGTGAAGAAATCACAAAGAGGCGAAAATGATGTTCCTTTGACCTAAAATACTGCATTGTATTCTTGGGAAAGATTCCGCCATATCGCCAAAATTATGAGGCAAGACACACCGGAGAGTTTTTTTATAAAGTGAAAACTACACAAGAGTATCCCACTATCTGGAAAAGTGGTGAGGGAGAGGATTGGCGAGGATAAAGAAAATGGGAGAGTATGGTTATTTTAATTTTATTATTTTTATTTTTAAAAAAAAGTATTTATCTATCTATTTTACATTTTTATTGTTCCCTACTCGCTATGCTAGCTTATACCGTGTTGTAGCAAGTAGTCCATTTCGTTTCGTGGTTAATTCAAATAAAATAATCTATTTTGTGAACATGATGACATATGTGTAGTAAGTACACTTTACATTATTTAGTATAAAAAAACAACTTAAATATACATGTACTCAAAAAAAACATTAATTTATATAGTAAAACTAAAAATAAATGTACTAATTACAGATCAATACAAAAACAACACAGAAAAAGTTAAACAACGTAGGAATAAATCACTTTGAATAAATTTACGAATAGACTACATCAAATCTACGCGATGACATGCATGCTACTTTCAGCTGTCGAGAGATCACTCATTAAAAGGTGTTTGATTAATCTGATGTTGAATAAATTTCTTTAACAGGGTTTTGGGACTACCCAACCATCCTCATACTAAGGAATTGTTCATTCATATTAAGGTATTAAAGGGGGACGTCGGAGAGGGATTATTTATTAATTTGAAATAATAATAATATTACTACTCAATATGGTAATTAAATAATCTTTTTAAAAAGAATAATATTTATTAAATATTTTAAAAAATTATATAGGCTTAGCATTTATCAAAATCAAATCATAAATATGACGTCCTTCGTTTGTTTTACAAAATATTTAAATTTTTAAAATATCAAAATATTTTTTAAATTGGAGAAAAATAATTGCAAATCTTTCACGGTACGTTAAAAAAATTACTAAAGTTTTTTAAACCGCTTTGAAAAAATATTAAAGTCAGTCTTTATGAAAAAAAAATAAACTACACACTATTATTTTTTTAATGTTTTTACTCTGAATTTTAAAGAAAAACCTCTTTTGAGGATATTCTACATCATTTTTTTTTTCGTAAAATATATGCAGGACCGTCAGAAAAAATGCATTATTTCTGAATAATGCTAAACGTATGTAAATTAAAAAAAATAGTAAAAAAATATATGTTTCTCTTTAAAAACCTTATGTTCATCGTATTGCTCAATAATGCAATTTTTATTTAATAAGTAATACATACATTCCGACGTCCCTCTGCCCCGTTAACATAGCCAATATCAATACAAACTTACATTCCGAATCGGAATGGAAGTTTCTCTCCAAGGTAAAACAAAAAAATGTCTCCTAGAACGAAGTGAAAAATTTACAGTTTTTTTTTTTTTTTTAAATTGAAAGTAAATTAACTAAAAAAAAAAAAATTAACTGAGTTCTGTGAATCAAATACAAAAACAATGAATACACAGTTTTATTGATAATTTATTTAAGTTTGTTTGCGATACCTCAATAAATCCCCAACTTCCAACCTAGAGGAAAGTGGTACTATAAAATTCCTGTTTATAGAAAAGTTGGGCAGGTTTATAGAAGTGGAGGAGGGGAAGGAGTAATAGAAGGGGTGAATATTCAGAAGTACTTGGATATTCAAATTGTTTGCTTATCTAGATATCGTATCTCCGTAAACCATTATTTAGAGATAAACTGAAATTTGAATCCCTTAATCAATAAAGATTTTAACGCTTTGATATAATATATATAATGATATAATTAAATACATTTTACCCATATAAATTTAGGATCTCCTTAGTAATTGATAACTAATTTTTGACAAATTTCCATCTTGGCTTTAAGTCGTCGATAGGTAAAGCCGTTTTAAGCACTACAAATTTATCTATTGTGAACACAATGCAAATTGTAATGAATTATTACGCATTACAAATAATCATTTAACTTCATAATATTTAAAAAAATAAAACAATAACTTTGTTTACATCACTTTTATTTTATACTTTTGCCGACCGGGTTTCGCTACTACCGTAGCTTCTCCAGGGCAGTATACAACTGTATTACAGTCCCGAAAACCCGGTCGGCAAAAGTATAAATAAAAGTGATGTAAACAGAGTTATTTTTTATTTTTTAAATTATAATGCCACATCACCAAGTTACCGCTTCATATGAAAATATAAAAAAATTCAACATTGCTACAGAAATAAGAACGTATGTGGAAATGATAAAGAAATTCTGGTTTATAATGTGCTAAACATTCCACAATGGAAAATAATTATGTAATTAATCACAGCTGTTTGTTCATCTTCATAGTAAGATAATTTCATTTTGATTAATAGAATTTTTAATATTTTAATGTGATTCTTTGTTTAACCATTTAATTGAGCAATGTGAATGAACCTTTGTATTAGAAATAACTCAGTGTGAATTTAACTAAACAATATACAATTTATTTCAAATAATATAATTTCATTGTAACCTTTCTATGTTTTTCAAATATCAAACATATTTAACGTCAACTGCCTAATTCTTTCACATTTTCTCATGAATTTCTCAGTAAACAACAGCATTCATTAGTTTTATTATGAAAATATTCAAGTCCCGTTGAAACATTAATGTATTAATCAACAAAAATATGCATACATATAAAAAGTGTTAATAACTAAAAAAAGTGTTAATAACTAAAATATGCATACTATAAAAAGTGTTTTATTTAACGAGTTAACAATTACCCATCTGCGTCAAAACTTCCTCGACATTGTTCAATCCATTCATAAAGTATGAGGTTTCCTGGCGCAGACACTGCCTGTCATTACTGTTTATTTAAATACCGATTGAAAGAACTGGAAAAATATTAATTTTAAAAGCCAACCAATTTTTGAAAACAATTACCGGCTTCGGGTGGTTGGAACCCGCAAAAGAAGACCCGTGTTCAGAGCAAGATGACTAATGAAAGTAATGAAAAAATCAAACAAATTATTTAACATCGAACTCGCGCAGTTTTGTGTGAAATACTGTTTTAAAGGTGTTATTTTTTCGAATTTTTGCAATTGCCCAGCGAATAGAGGCCCCCGTCAATGTCATATGATTAAAATTAGAGTTATTTAACACTTCTATACACACGACATTATATGGCAAAAATAATATTTGCTCAAATATTAGATTCTAAAATTCATGCACATTAATTTGAGTAATGTTCTAAATTATAAGTCAAATAAGACATGGGTAATTTTTTAAAAATATTAACACTCAATAAACTTGTTTCCTCCGGTTTAAAAAAAATAACGATGTCACGCGGTGATTCAATTATTTCGAGATTTCCGGAAACATCGTTTGTCTCCTGTGGTATCATAATTTGCACGCTTACATGGGTGATCAATACTTTTAATAATCATTTGTCTAGATTCACAGGCAAAAATAAGATACAGATTTAAAAAATATACATTTTCTCTCTTTTCTGTATATATTATTACGCTATATTTAAAATTTTTTTACCATTTACATCATATTTGTCCAATGATAATAATTGACCACAAATGAGCATATTTGATAATTGTATTTTAGTTTTTTTTATTTTTGAATTTGTATAAAAATATACAGCATTTACGTAACCTAAATCTTTTTTCCTCTTTTGCGTGTTTTTCTAACGTGGGGTGAATATTTTAAAAATTGTTTTATTTAAAAATAATATTTATTTTTAAGTTTGATTCACCCTCTCCCAGAGTGTGGATATATTTGTTTTGATTCTAGGTTTTGAGCGTAATGTGTACGTCGTTAATAAAACCATTGACGTCACAAAATCAACTTCGAAGTGTTAATTCTTTTGTGAAAGTTTGACATTTTTCGATATTTTTTTTTTTTTTTCTCTTGTGTTAAGCGATGTCACATGATATTTATCACGTCTAAGGTTAGCCAATAAGAGAATAATGACTGTGAATTAGTTAAAGGATATTACCAGTTTTCGTATACTTTTTTCACCTGTCTAAATATTTTTTTGATCAATCAGTATCTCATGGAACCCGAAATGTTTAAGTGTTAGAAATATTTTTGTATAAAAAATACACATACCTACGTCAACACGACTTACTTTAACATATCCAATGTTGAATAATAGAAATACTTTTTTAACAGCACAGAACTTTGGTGAGAAGAAAAGAAAAATTTGCACTTAAGCCTTTTTTAGAGCTGAATTAAAACTGACAGTAATAAAACATATTTGATGCTTGATACTTAGAATTATTACTAAAATTTTAGTACAAACTTTTGAAGTTATTGCTATTTTTATTTTAAAGAAATTTAGGTATCTAAGTGCGTATTTTACAAAAAAATAACAAATCATACGTTGAGCACCTTTAAAAATAAACAAAAACATGGCTACCGCCTGAACAAGTAGCTAAAATCCGATGAAAAAAAATGTGCGCTGTCAGTAATGCCAAAAATTGGAAAATGAAAAAAAGCAAATTTTTTTCCTGCTGTAAATATATAGGAAAAAAATGAGAAATCTATGCATTTTCAGATATACATATGATACAAAAGGTTAAATAGCGTAATTAATTGTTGTGCCAGGAAACTACTCAGGCAGAAGGGCTAGGTAAAGGGTAATTCGAAAAAGCAAAGAGATTTATTTATTATTATATTATATTATATTCTCCCTATATGGGCTTTTACATATTTAGTTATTTATAATAGTCACACAGGTGCAAAACACATTACAGTATTTATTTATTTTTTAAACGCTCATAGGGCTTATTTATACTCATACATAATTTTAAAATCACATAAGAAAAATAAAAAATAGAAAACTTGCACTAAAGTTAAGTTACATTTGAAAAAGAAAAAACTGCACCAAAACTAAAAAATAAAAGAAAGAAAAAACTGCACCAAAAACTAAAAATACACAGTAACAGAAAAAATAAAAAATAACAAGTGTAATATCCACCAAGTCAATACTGACATTAATAACAAATAAGTAAATAATGTAAAAAGTTGTAGTTAACAATATTTTATAAACTAGGCAGAAACAAATCATTCATCCTTCTTTTGAAATTGAACTAGTAACACTAAATGGGATTATACGTTAGATTTAACGAGTTATTGATTATTCTGGTAATTATTATTCAGCAATTTCGTGATTTCTAAGGTTTCCGACTAATTATTACGATGGAGAATATCTTTGTATTAAATCTAGTTCGTAGTTACAGAGCGATTGGAAAAATCAGAATATTTATTGAGGTCTAAGAAAAACGCAAAAATCTAGTATCTTCAACGTTATTCTGTAAACATTTTTATACTTTCATTTTATTTTATATATCACTTGTTTATTTATATGGTCGCTAGTAAAAAAAAAAAATTTTTTTGTTTTTATTTATTTAAAAAAAAAATTTTAAATTTATTTTCTTATTAAAAAGTAAACAAACACGATGTAATCCGTCTTCCAGGATGTAATAAACCAACCCGAAAGTAGTGGTAAATAAAATTGTAAAGCCGTTCCGTCAGCAATAAAATTTTAAGTCACAAATGTACAATATTAGAAAGCAATGGGACTCACTCTTGACATATATGCTATATATACCATAAATTTAGTTTTAATTGTGCCAGTCTGAAGATGCCCGTGATAGGGTGAAATTGGTCCGGTCAAAAATAAATAAATGAAAGAAAGGTACAAAGGTTTAAAAAAAAACATATTAAAAAAAAGAAAAATTGAAGAATATTTCGAGATTGCAATATTCACGTTTCGCTTTGATTTCCCATACAAAACGAAGGGTAATTATTGCATTTTACAACGATTATAGTAACCCATAAAAAAACTATTTAAGTAGCAAGTAAGGTTTTTGCGAATATATACGAGATAATGGTTTTATAAAGCTGCTTTAAATTGTTGTAAATGCGGGTAATGCCTTCTGCCCTTTCACAGACGATATGAAACGATGTTTATGAAGGTCTTTCCCCCTGGAATGTGGATGAAAACGAAAAGGGCTGAAATATAAGCAATGCTGGCTATGTGAAAATGTGTTTCCAGAAAAAAAATCGTTAATAACTTCAAAATGTCAAAGAACCCTGTACACGAGATTCAGTAAACCTATTTAACTATAAGTGAGTTTAACGTTAACAAGTAGTATGGTACTAGTATCTACGTTATTAGGAAGCGTTTGTCCACACCTCCACCAGGTAGTTAGATTGATTGACGGTACAATAGAGCCCGTGCCCGCCCCGTTAGAGATTGTTTGAAGTGTAGATGGGGTGAAGACAGCCCCTTGCCTACTTTAACAATGGGAACCATTTGCTACGTGTTCATTACATGTCACACTCTCCCCACTCTACCTTACGTTCAGGGCTTAAATAACCTTTGACACTTTCCTTGACAATGGAGTAATGTGTGTACTTCGTTCAAACAATTCAGTTGAAGTTTTTATGGTTTTGAAATGAGAGTCGGTTCCCATAATCGTTTGTTTACAAGCGTATCGAAAAGCGGAGAAACGTTTTTAACACAGTCCTTAACTCCGCTCATTAAATTTGATTTCCATTAAATTTAAATTAGACTATTACCTTTGGAAACACAATTATTTTGAATAGTTAAAGTGGGGTATTATGTATTTACGTACTAGTAAACTGATACATTACATCAGACATACGTTATTTTCCACCTGTTAACTATCTAGAATATCTTGCCGGTCAGTTGGCTTCGCGTCTGGTTGTAACCCAGGCATCGTGAGTTCAATTACTCGTAAGTCCCCCATTACGACACGAGCAACATCTTCTGCTTACTACGATGATAGTAGGAGATTTTCAAATATTGTCAGGTTATTCGTAACCACGGAAAAATTCTTCAAATAAATATAACGGACAGGTACTTCCCCATCTTTCTCTTGCTATCTCCATCCTCTCCCAGCACTATTCAGTCATACAACCTAACCCCAATTGAGGATGCCTAAGGACTCTTCTATTCACATAAATAATAAAAAAAAAATTCAAAATGCATGCATAAGGTGGATATTCCTCCAAGCCTCGTTCGCATGGTGCGATTTCGTCGCTGCTGTGTTCCACGATGAGTGATCGCTGCTTGTTGTATCTGGTAGTAGGTCATATACAGCTACTGAAACTGCGAAGGTGTGAAATGAAATATTCGATATACATGTCAAAAAATACATGAAGCAAACCAAAAACATTCAACAACTAGCGTCTAGCAATTTGAGATGTTAAACGAGGCGATAATAGCGCCTCCTCGCGAAGAGGTCACATAACCGGCAACTAAGCCAAGTGCTCGCCTAAAACGCGCGATTATCGGAATCAGAATTGAACATGTTCTAATCGAATCGTCGATATGTTTAAACGCTGCTAATTGAGTAACTCTCAGCGAATATCTTGTGTTTAACGTTTCAAAGGACTTTGGTTTATTTTATTTGCTTCAATTTATTCTCTTTCTACGGAGAATAATTTTATTAAAACGAAGAATTCCTACGTATACGAGTATAATAGTTTTGTTATTTACGATTATTTCCAGTGTTATCTGTCAAAAACAGATTCCGAATCCAATTACGTAATAGTAACCGTAACCAGGCGCTTGCTAAAGTACGGCGTGCTACAAATATAACTGGAGATACAGTCTATTCATTCCAGAAAGGTAATAGGTACCTAATACGCCTAAAACTTCAGCGACATGAATTCAGCTCATTACCGCTCTATTTTTTAATCCATTAACAAACTAGCTCGGAAATTTAAAAGTCTACAAACGTGTATATTTCATTTTATCATTTCGCTGGCAGCCAATTCATGGCTTCGAATTCTACGTGGCTGGTACGAGTGCAGTTTCGCATAGTTGTTCCAGGCTGCAGCCACGAGGGTGAGGATTGCTCTGATGATAGTCAACTTGGGTAGTAGAGATCACCAGAAGAAGACGAAAGATTCTACATCCTGGCTTCACCCATGTTTGAACGTGATTGTTTTCATTAAATCATGTTTCTTATTCCAACGTTTGGAAAATATAGAACAATAATATATGACAGTTAAATGAATACTTATACCATGTTATGGTTGGCATCATTATAGACAAATGCCTAAAATGGTCACCACATATGACTATTCTCAAAAGCAGAGTACGAAAATTGACATAGGTTTATCTTTTGCTGTTTGAGACATATTCTGAATGAAGAACCCAAAATAAAGTGCTGATACTAACCCTGATGCATAGCAGTAAGGTATGGAACTGGCAGAGAAAGGATTAGAAATGAGATCATTTAGGCGAATGTCTGGTAAAATAATGTATGATCGCGTGAAAAATGTTAAAATTCACAAAAAATGCAAGGCTGACGTAAGCGTAATAAGTAAGATTAAGAAAGGGATACGTAGATGGTTTTGGAATGTTTTTACATTTTATTGCCGGCAACCCGAGCGTTCATTGCCATAAAATTTAAACATTTACATCTACTTTACCCATCTCACTAGACAATGAGACGGTAACAAAATAAATATATAGATGAATAAATGAAAGAAAATGCTTAAAAAATACATAAGGAAAAGTGTAAAACGTATAAAGTAAATTTTACAAAGTTTAAACAGTGTAGATGTAAAGCTACAAAATAAAAAAAATAAAAAAAACATAAAAAGGATTATTAAGGTGCATAATAAAAATGATTAAATTAAAAAAAAAAACATATATAACAGTAATAAGAATAACAATATCAGACTAAGGATAGTTTGCAAGTAATTTTTTGACGCAATTCCTTTGACTGTTCATTAGGCATGTGTTAAAATTTTTATATAACGTATAGCGAATAAACGAATAAAGGAGTGTGAGGAGAATATATGACGCAAATTTAAATGAAAGAACAAGTTGGGAACGCCCTAGAAAGACATGGTACTATCAAATGAATGCTGTGACTTCGTACTTTTATTATAATAATATGCTATACTTACTTATAGCTTTATAATTATGCTTTGTACTTGGAAATTATTACTAAAGTCACATACATACATGTAAAACCTTTAAATAGAAACTAATTAAAAAAATAATAAAAAAATCAATAAAAATACTTGTGTCGGGCCATGTCAAAAGCCCCCACGTTGAGAAACACTGGCGTAGAGATTACCCGGGAAGCCTGTTTACCCAAATTTTCTCATGCCGCACTAACCCCGTTCGTTCTGCGCACATGAAATATTAGATTATTCACTCGGTTTTCAGAAAAGTTTCCATGACATGGCTTTAAATACAAGTTTTGTAACTACTTTGTTTGTTGGAAATGGGCTAATGATGCCAAATTGTTATATCATCCACTAGACAAGGAACATCTGGTATAGACAAAATTATAAGTTTACTGTTATGGTACGAGTACATAATATTAAATTCTGTGTACTATATTATATTACTTAATAATTTAAAGCGTTACATCAGATGTTCCCAACCTTATGTCGAACGCCCTCTTTTGTACTATTTTTTTCATTATACGCGACAATGTGATGAAATCAAAATTTATACACAGTGATAGAGATAATAATTCTCATTTCCGCGGTCGACTCTATCACTTCATTATGATAGCTTTTTGATCTTGAAAAATGTTTATATATATATATATACATATTTGTTTCGATAGCTCTGAAAGAATTCCAATTCTGGACTGGCGGCGAAGTTATTCTTGAGAACCAGATGAAAAAAAGGGTGAAGGAAGGACTGAAGAGAAACGGGAGGATGCCACGGAAATTGAATAAGCCTGCCTTGTTCGTGGATATCCTTAGCACTTAAATTCACTTCACCAGTGAAAATTTAACTTATCCAGAATTGGCCAACTGCTCTGATGTCGAGGCGGTGAACTCCCTTGTCATCGCGCGACAAGCCTTGAGATCGAACTCAAGCTGGCAATATCTCCTTCCAGTGACAATAAGAATCGGATCGGGTAGGGAGGGGTGAGTAGTCACCTATGTGACATTTAAGATGCCAAACATATAATATTATTTACTACACTTTTGTTCACCTGACAACAGGTACCAAGAAACCTTGGTAGGTGTTATAACACCGTAAAGAAAATGACAATAAAAACTATTAATCCATCTATAAATCAAATGACTCTATTAACCAAACTCCATTAACGGAGGACTGAACGTGGTTGTCCAAAGAAGCGAAGCTAGCAGTCCACAATGGAGTGCTGATACCAACCCTGTACGTGTGAGGCACGGAGCTACCAGAGAAAGGATGAAAGTAGACTGATTGTCGTAGAAATGAGATCTCTGAGGCGAATGTGCGGTAAAACAATGTATGATCACCGGAAAAATGTTGAGTTTCATAAAGAATGCAAGGCTGATGTATTCTAATGAGTAAGATTAAGAAAGGGACGCTTAGATGGTTTGGGCATGTAGAGCGAATGAACGAAGAAAGGAGTGTAAATATAATATATAACGAGAACGTAAATGGAAGAAGAAGGCGGGGACGCCCGAGAAAGACGTGTCACGATCGAGTGAATCAAATACCTGAGTCGGGCCATGATAGAAGTCGGAATGAGAGAAGAGAATGTATGAGGCGATGTATGAATCTGAATGAAGCTAGAGTTGTATGCCAAGATCGAGGAGTTGTTTGGCGGTCCATTCTCTCTGCCTACCCCTGCGGAGAAACGGCGTTATGGTTAGTTAGTGAATCAATTGAAAAATTGAACAGTTCACTTTGTTGCATGATTTTTTCACCGATTTACCTTCGACAAATTTGAATTCATAAGGAAAAATTATAAAAGATATTTTTGTTGCCCTCGCTCCCCATTCAGCTCTTCATCGGTCCCTTGCAGCCCTTAGCCGTCCCCTATTTGCCCTTAAAGCCACCACCTTGGATCTCTCGAATGCCCCTTGGGGGGTGATATCGCCCACGTTGGGAATCTTTGTTACATGTACGTAATTAAATTTTACCATAACAGTGTTGTAATTATATTTTCACAGAAAGTAAGGACTTTGTAGTGTTAAATTATAAACGAAAAAACAGTATTTATTACTATGTTAGACGTCAAAGAGTTTTCGCCCGTATCAAAGCATTATCAAGACTGTATGACAGGGGTCGGCAAACTACGGTCCGCGGTATAAATCCGGTCAGCTGCCCATAATGCGACCTAATAATAGATTGTACATATATAAAACTTAAGGAACAGAGAGAAAAAATTACGCACTATAAGAAAACTGCCCATAGGATAGCAGATAGTGTTTAGTTTTTTGTGAAACAAGACAGCAAGTGTCCAAAGGTAAGAAACCAAAAGGGAAGCCTTCATTAAAAGAGACAAAGTCATCAGGACTTTGAAATATTAATCTTGAACCTGTTTATTTAAATAATTTTCTACTTCATACCCAATTCATGGAAAATGAAAAGTACAACCTTCCTGCGTAAACTGATCAATGTTTGGCTTCTCCATTTAGGGAGGGTCAAAAGCGAACACATGCTGATTAATAGATATGTACACTTTTAAATAAAACCTTCATATGTAATTCATTATTACTCTTCATTAAATCAAATACATAATCTATATATATATTTAATTATTACACTTTTATTATATTATATTACCATACTATGTCAAAACTATCTATTTCCCCTGCTATTTTTGTTTAATGGCACTTAATATGAACTAAACTTTTCAATTTGTCTGTCCTAAAACGGGATTTGTTCCTAGTTGGGCAGTCAAAGCTTTCTTGAATGTTTTTGTTAAATAATGTGTGTTTCAAATAAATAAATATTATTTTTACTTTACCTTCATATTGATGAATATCGAACTAAAAAAACGTTTTTTAATGATTGCCAACAAAAGGGAACTATATTCCATTTAAAAATATACTTATCAATGTTGACCTTCTACCTCAATCAGTATTTTGTTAAAAGTTCATTTTCAAAGTGATTAATTCTCAAAATTAGATTTTTTTAAACTTATCAAAAGGCTAAGAATCCAAGCCAAGACCCCGTGATATCACACGAGTGTCATAGGTCACACTGGATGAATTAAAACAGAAAAAATAGGCGCGAACAACTGCGTGACGTCGTTCCAATTTTTCCAAAGAAACAGGGTTTTTTGATAAGATGGTTTTTTATTTAATTTTTATTAACGATTTATGACATCTACGTATAATTATTGTATAATAAACTTATGTATTATTTGTTGATCTACATGAATATGTAGTTCTTAAGCAATAATTCTTACTTGAGTTCCTCATTAAAGAAAGTGGACACTTTCGCATTTGGTTTTACATGCCTCAATTGTTTAATGATACGCAATTTTTTTGCTCTTTCTATTTTGCCTTAATTGACTTAATAATATAAATAAGCGCAAATATATCATAATGTGTATTCTGATGAGGGAAGCTTCGCTTCCGAAACATGTTGATATTTATATGTTAAACAGCGGTGTAAACCAATTTATTTCTTGTTAATTTTATGTAATCACCAATAATTATTTTCACCGTATTGAAAACAAATATTTTTTAATATGCGATAACCTTTCCGGGTGTCATGGAGATTACCTCCTGACTAAATCTGATCCTTTACAAAAAAGTTTGCCGAGCCCTGCTGCATAATGTAATTATATACACATAATTATATAATAATACATAAATATAATTACATCATAGTGAGTAGGTAAGTATACAAAAAGAAACAGAACACCAAAGCAGGGGGGGGGGGGGATATGTAAGTGCCGAAAAGGAAATTAAGTGGGTTTTTCCGGGAACTTAATATTATAATACAGAGCCAATTTTTTGGTCGTTAATTACATAGCTTATTTCAAAGGCTTGTAAATTATAACATCTTAATTACCACCATTAATATTACATTTACAATAGCGATGAGTCGTTCATGAATATTTCGTTCATTTGTGACTGCTCATTTTGATGAGCCGTTAGCGTACGACTCCTGGTAAACCGTACCACTGCTCAATTGAACTGCGACTCTTTTTGACAAACCTAACCACTTAAGAAAGAATATATAATTATCTAAAAATATATACATATATATATATATATATATATATATATATATATATATATATCTCATATGTCTCAGAAGTTCGATATTATTCTTACACGTTTCCAAGATGACTCAGTTCTTCATTCTAATTTGTTTGTTTAACATCATCGTATAGGTGTCTAACTTCTACAAGGTTAAATTATGCTCACGACCGTGGGAATTTCAATTAATATTTCGCACCACGACACATCTTGAAATAGTTCTTTTCAAGGGTTCACACATTCGGATGTAGAGATAAGAATAATTACCACATTTACACGCGTGTAGGGACTGTACAGTATGTGAACGGCGCCCGACAGTCTGGTATCTGAACGTTTTGTACCCATAACCTATACGCTGGGAGTCGTATGAACTGGGGTATGAGCTCATGAACTGGGAGTCGGCTCTTAATATGTGCCGGTTCTTACCTGAGTCGTCGTTAAATTGAGTCGTACTTTTGAGTCGTACAAAAATGTGTCATGACAAATCGCTAATTTACATTCAATTTGTATTTCAAAAGAGTTGACAACATTCGTCTTTCTTATTTATTTTAACCAAACCGCTTCAAGAATCGCGTTAATAAATGACCTATTACCCCTTCGTTAAGCCACCTCCCAATCACTCAACTAAGTGATTACACAGTTCCCTGGCTTTTCACTGTTCAGACAGGAGTGCTCTTATAAGGTGTCAAAACGTAAACATCCCCTGACTTGAGTAAAAATATATCGACCGTAAGTAAAAACCTTTTAGGTCAGAAAATTAAACTTTTAAGGAGACGATTTGAACGATTATGTAACTATTTGTAAAACTACTTCTAATTTCTGATTTTGGATGAGAGTGAATATATTTTTTTTCTGAAGAAATCTAAAATATTATATTTCTATTTATAAAATTATGAAATGTGAGGTATGACTCATTAATCGACGAAAGTTTTTTTTTTAAAAACAAAAAAAAATCGTTTACTACGATATAGTTTTTAGGGTGATCCGACAGTTGATCCCCTGACAGTTGCCCCCCCGACAGTTGATCCCTCCTACAGTTGATCCCCTAAGGGATTATTTCTGCTCCTTTCCTCCCCGCTTACCCCTTTGGGGACATTTCGTTATATTATATGCAAGTAGAAATCTATAGAATATTTTACATAAGCCGACTACATATATAAGTATGTCTTATTTTGTTATTCAGCCATATTCCTCACTGCGCAATCCTTCGGAGACTCGGTATTATTGTTAGTAAAAATATTTCATGTAGCGAATTTCCACTTACGATGCCTGCAAATATAAGTATATCGACTTTGATTATACGACTGCATATCCTATTTGAATACTTACTTTACAAATGAGGACGTACTGCAGAAATAATCCTTTAGGGGATCAACTGTCGGAGGGATCAACTGTCGGGGGACCAACTGTCGGGGGGCCAAATGTCGCGGTCCAACCGTCATGGAACCAGTTTTAGTATGAAAAACCCCTTTTCAACTAAAATGATTTTACCATATTGTTAATTGAAAATGATTCTTACTGACAACACTTAAAAGTAATATTCCCAAAAATGTGGTTTAAAGAGTTTTTTCCTTTTTTTGTGAGTACCGAACAAGAGTCCCAACAGTCTGGAGCCATTGATACTATGTCATCTTCAATTGGGGTATGATGTTATGAGGCTGAAATATGTGAGGAGAGGAAGGTGGGGAAGTAGTACCTGGCTATTCAGTTCTGGTCACCAAACATAGACAAAGCCATTTCTAGAAACGTTTCGATTCTAAATGGTGGTTTTTCACCAGGGCGACACTGAAAGTATCTTCCACTCTGGAACGTGCGCCAAATATACTATATTTTATTGATAATAATAATAATCAAATGAAACACTCAAACTTTATTTAAACCACATTTATTTTACACGCCTTCCAGCTAATATAACCTAATATAATTGTAAATATATCTGTTATTTGCATATATATATATATATATGCAAATTAAAACTATGACATAAAATATTCATGAACAGATATTATAATATAACAATTTTCAAACTAAGGGTGTAAATAATAAAATATCACCAAGGTAAAAAAAAGAGCAAGAGAGAATTATATGACATTATATACATGGTTTTTCACTGAATACTCATGGAATTAAATAACTAGGGGATAAAACCGTAACTAAATAAGATATGGAGGATTCAAAGAAAAAAATATCCTGAAATTCTGTTTCTACGTACATGAATTTATGTTTTATATCGGAAAAGATTTTTTGAATAATTTTGTTTTTAATTCCCTTTTGAACTCTGCTAAATTCTGGATGTTAGCAATATTTGGGGGAAGCTTATTCCAGATGACCGGGCCGGATACACGTAAAGCGCGATCATAGTACACGGGTTTATTTGACCGAGAGGGTTCAACTAATCGGTTAGCAGCATTCAAATCTGCTGACCTCAAAGAAAGCAGTCTATCACCTTACGCACTACTGTAGTACTACTTGCTATACGACCCAAGCTAGTGTAGCAAGTAGGGAAATTTTTTATCTATTAATTTCATTAATATAACATTATATAATTGAAAATACACTTTGTATATACCACTTTACTTAAAATATATAAATATTTATATTATTTTATATATATATTATGTTTTTTCAATTATATAATTAATAATGATGCCACAAAGTTATCAATCATTTGAAGAAATTATAATATAACATTATTTGTGAAACTTACCAATGTCAAAAATATAATGTAAACAATATCAAAATATAATAAATTGTTTATATACATAAACTATCTAAAGAGAAAAAAAACTGTCTTATCTAATTCGTCCGACTGTTAGTCGAGTATTTTACAAACTGGGTCATAACATATATAGCATTATCGAGTATGTTTATATTCCATACTAGAGTGGTGGATACTGTCAATATCACCCTGGTGAAAGACCACCATTCGAAATCAAAACGTTGCTTGAAATGGCTTTAGCCGTGTTTTTTGACCAGATTTGAATAGCCTAGACACTTACCAACTCTCCTATTTTGCGACTCCTTTCCTTCAGCCTTCTCGCTGGCTTCGGGCAATTAGAAATCTTGTGTTGTTTCATGAAATACGTCGATTAAATTAATTTTGTACCTACTAATTTAACAATATAATTTCGGATTTGATGTGATGTACGTAACGTTCTAACTGTTAACTTAAAAAAACGTAATTCTTATTTTCAGTACATATATTCAACAAATGATGACGGTTTTACTATAGTTGGTCATGTAGGTAATTATGGTTGCCTTCTAAGCAGTTGAACAGGGTTCGATTCTCATCCGTGACAATATATTTTTTAATCACTACATATAAAAAATACTGTAAGTCTGTGCGTCCCCGATTTTATAGAAATTTACTCAACCAGTTTCGCTTAAAAGAGCACAGTTTGTTTTTATTAGTGCCGGGAAGGTTTAGAGAGTAGTTTGAGTGAAATCCAATATGTAAAACTGTTGCTTTAACGTTTTAAAATTAGTATGAAAAACATCAATCACGCCATGTTGTATTGAGGTTAGCCCATAGATGTACCACTCTGGTTAGCAACAGATTACATATTCAAAAGAAGGTTTGTTTGGGTAGAATATTTTCAAAATGGAAAACACTAGTAGGTACCTACTTAAGAACTTTATTATTTAGATATGTTTTGAAAAAAAAATAATGTTTGAAATGAAATAAATATTTCAAATTATTTTTTTTTGTTTAGAGATGGTAATAGTGGTCACAAGGAATTACTTTCGCTGGCAATCAATTATGACACCCAAACGACAAGCAAGAATTCAAAACGTCATAACTTTATTTTTTTTTTAAATCCGAGAATCAGCTAGCTAAAAAGAAAACAAGTTTTGTTTTTTTTTTTAAATACGCTTATTTAATTTATGCAAACTTTATTTTTGGTGCATACTTTAAGTTTCACAGATCTTACAATTATGTGATATTTCATGGGTCTGCGTTAGACCTCAATATTTTATAAGAAAAAATTGTGTGCATTTTGATGGAGAACTCCAGTTTATAAGTTTACCCCGAGTCCCGTGAGTTTGTCACTGCGCTCCCACCTAATTACTTATACCAATCAGTTCGGTATGATGAGACAATTTCCGTTTTATTGCGAATTTTTGCTGCAAGGGTTTCAATGAAAGCGAGAGTCAATTTCCGCCCATTTCCTATTTCCTTCCCACAGAAGTTTCTGTCGATACCATCCTGCATTACGTTGGCTTCGTTAAAAGGTTAACCTCTAATTAATTTTATACATTTCTAGACGGTTGTCACTTACTTAGAAGATACGCCAATATGCCAACAACCCCCCGGAGTAAATGAAATTGAATACGATATTGATATTAATGTATAATTATTTCAGATCAAAGGGGAAACATTTTCATTGCCATACGTTTTCATCTCATTATTCCATTCATTCTTTCTATATGATTATAATGTATTTCTGTAACTTGTGAGTTTCGGGTAGGCTGTTTTGAATAAATGCCAGTAATAGCGCGATATACGCTCATCGAAGCGACCTGACAACGAGTTATGTTATAATTTAGTTGTCAATTTTAGTACTCAATTTTAAAAGGCTTTTTTTTCTCATAGCACCAACCAGTACCTGTCAAACATATAATTTTAGTTTTTCTCATCTCTTCATAAGTACGTTCATAGTTTTTTCTGTACTATTGTTCACATTTGTCTGTACTTAATTATTATACTTTTTTCTAGATATATTATATTACCATACTATGTTAATACTAGCCTTTTTTCCTTCTATTTTTGTGTAAAGACACTTAATATGAACTAAACTTCTTAATTTACCTTTTTTTTATTTGAATACCGCTCAAGAGTCCCAACTGCTCCCAACTGTCTGGAGCCAGTAAGACTATTGAATTCTCAATTGGGGAATGTTGTGAGGCTGAAGGTATTAGGGAGGGAAAGGAGAAGGGGAAGAGGAAGGTGGGGAAATACCTGGCTATTCAGATCTGGTCACCAAACACGGCTAAAAGCCATTTCAAGCAACGTTTCAATTCTGAATTGTGGTCTTTCACCAGGGCGATACTGAGAGTATCTTCCACTCTGGAACGTGCGCAAATATACTATATATTATTATTTAATTAATTAATTGTGAAACAGCACAAATTAATTAAACAAAATTTACTTGTGCAAGCCGGGATTTGAACCCGCGACTTTCGGATTCGTAGTCGAGAGCCTTACCCCTCGACCATGGAGGCCGTCGAAAACTGTCCTAAAATGGGATTTGTTCCCAGTTAGGCAGTCAAAGCTTTGTTATACTGTATTGTTTAATAATATGTTTCAAATAAATAAATAATAAAAAAAGTATAAAGGTATTGGTAATTTTAATGATATATCTTCCATCTATTCGTAAATAAATAACCGAGATCTAAACTTCATAGATAACTAGCTAAAGTAAAATATCAATTATTTGAATATATCTATTGATACAAATCTAACCGGCAATCTCAGATTCATAAAATCATTTCAACATTAAGATATCTTACATATATTTTCTATAGACTTAAGAAAGTTCTAAATATTGACAATTTGAAAATGATTTATTCTTATCTGGTGCAATCATCCATCATTTACGGTATAATAGGGTGTGGAGGTGCACAAGCCTATACAAATTACTCAAAAACATATTACAAAAGTTACAAAGAAACTAAATTAATGAATTTCTATATAACTATTTATTCTACAAACTATGAAATATGTATTAAATAAAAAAAAAACACTTTGTTTTAAACCACTAATTAATTTTTAAATCAACACCAACGAGTTTTGCTTATCCAAGTAAAATTTAAAAAAAAACTGTCAAACCACAAAGCAATTGCTTTCCACGAAAATATATGAATTATGTCTTTAAAAACAAAGCAATTTTCTAAAAGAACGAAAATCGAATATGTAAAAGGGCTAATAGCGTGTTTTATTCTTCTCAATGTAATACTAAATTAATGCATAGTAGTTTTATTGATCTTCGCACATTAAACCTTTTATCGAAAGAAAGTCAAACGATAAATAAAATATCAGTCTATGTAAAAGAATTAAAATTATGGCTGAATGATCTATATGTTGAAAAATTACTTCTATAAAATCTTTATCATTTGTTTCTGCTTACTTTAAATATAACTTCAAAATTTACAAATTTAAACAATAATTTCTGTTAACTTATACATACCATAACTCTTCCTTGTTGTTAAATTACTTAAATAAATTATATTCTAAAACTCATAATACTTTAATTTATTATAATCCACATAGGCAGTGCCTATGTGGGTTCCCATTTCTTGCAGTTATAATTTAAACAATGGTACGTATAAAAAACAGTATTTATATATAAATATATTACGTTCTATTTTATGTTAAAAACTGTGGGAAAAATAAGTACCCGGCATTACCCAGGGTTTATGAATGCTTTGTAGTAAGGATTTGAGGATCTAATGTGTTTCCTCTACCCAGTAATTTTCCTCTTATTTTGAACGTGAAGTGTGCAAAATTTCACAAAGAATTATCAAAATTCTGCTTTAAGGGATGGGAGAGGAAGATGAGAGCGTTTTTTCGAAATCCCACTTAGACAGTGTTAAGAGAACAATTGAAAAATTGAATCAAGCAATATGGTGCTTTGTCTTATTTTATAAAAGCAAAGCGGCAATTGCAAAGTTCTGTAAATCATAATGCCGATGACGTTGTGACCTAGATATTCTATACGGAAATTCTACTCAATTTCATGACGGCAGAGCTCAAGGCAAGAGAGTTTTGTTGTTAATTTAGTACAGATTTTTTTTCTCAATAAATATTGTTAAAAGTGTTTTGACCGTCCATTTTCCCCTTTCATGGGCCCTTTACATGACACCCTTTGTCGTACAGATTCCATATATATTGTCTTTCCATATTATGATATCCGTGTGAAAAATAGGATTTGCTTTATTTTGATATGTGTTCTCAAAATATTATTTCTTTTTTATGATAACTATATTTTTATGAAATCCTAGGTATGAAAATAATGAATATTATAATAATAATTAATTTATTTAATATCAACGGTATAAATATACCATAAAAAATAATTACATGTCACAGTTAATTACAAACATATGAATATATCACATAGAGGTAACTATTAAGTGCGGCATTAGGTTGTACAATGACATCAGAGGGTATATAACGAATAAAAAAGTAAACTTAAGTTAAATTAATATTGGTTGAAAAGATATGATAGTATATATAGCCTTCTTGTATGTACATTCCGTCCAGTTAAATAGATCCGCTACATCTGCGTATCTATTACTAACTTCATGTAATCTAGGTACATGCGAATGTTTTAATGCTCAGTCCTGGTGTTGTTACATATAAACAAGATTTTGGAATGAGTTGGTCTCTTAGGTACATGAAATTGAATGAGGTTAATTTAAATCGGGCTGTCTATACTACCATTGACAATTTTGAACACAAATATCAAGTCGGAAATAATTCTTCGATCTGAGAGATTTGGTAAATTTAGTTCTTTCATCAAATAATCATAGTTACTTCTTTCAACGAGAATATCGAGTTTATAATTAATGTGTTTTAGGAATTTATATTGTTATTATCGTGTAATGCAAAGATTTTCCACGCTGGTTCCAATATGGATTTCATATGGTGATCGGAATGGAATAAGTGTCGTGTAAAGTGTCATAGGAATGTCAAAATTAAATACTAACTTATAATAACACAAGTTTATACCAATATGTGTTCCATAGGTGCATTCAAACCACCAAAGGGTACATAAACCCCAACGGCTCGGAGGGCTTTGAAGCAGATAATGGACGGTTACCTCGAGAGGGTTTCATCTTCGGGTAAGAATAACTTTGTCGAGTTTAATGTTTCAAAGACCCAACCATATCTGATTACGTTTAAAAGGGATCGAAATGATAATCTGGTCTCCCTTAATGGAAACAATCTTCCCAACAAGCCCCCATTGATATACTTGGTGTAACCCTAAGTGACCAGCACTGTGCAGAGACGGGCGTCTATCTCATCTTAATAAACGGATTGCAATCGTTGGAGCACAAACGTCAGGTGGGAATGCTGTCCTTGTTTTACCGGTATTTTGATAGAATATGCTTTGAGAAACTACCGTCATTGAGCCCTTCGGCATCGGTGCAAAGTCAGGAAACACGCCAAATGCGCGCCCAATCTCTGTATGAGAACGGGTCGTTTCTACGACTCATTCTTGTGTTCAACAGCTCGGCTGTGGAATGATCTGCCGGCCGCTGTGTTTCATACCAAGGTTCACTCCTCCCTATCCCCTGAAAGACCCTTCATGCAGCTTCCCCGGAGACGTTAAAAAAAAACAATTTTGAGATTAAAGTTTTTGGCTTTTGGCATATAGATTATGTAAAAAGACTGTAGAATTTCGATTGAAGCCGCGTAGGACGCAAATAGTAATATATTTTTATAAACGATTTAATGCGGGAGTCAGCCATAAAAAAAACTGTCTTCATTATTCTAGATTGCCGTTAATGGGTGCATTGTTGATCTCGTTTAATTTTAGACGTCCGGTTGTAATCAAGGACAGTAATTTCCTTTGTTTGCTGCTGATATTGACGGACTCGACTATCTTGTTACTCGTCTCCTTCGTTGACACACTTTACTTTGTGGAGATGGCTGGCTCATCATATTCCCGTGCAAAAGTTTTGATGCACTTTAATCACTGAAGAGGTAAACTGACAGAAGTGAAATTTTTTTATTTTTTTGTAAACCGTTTTAATTAGGGAGTCGGTATGGGTACCGTCGCCCTGAAAACCATTCATTGGATAACCAAAATATCTGCTATAAGTCACCCCGAGTGGTGCGATACGTGTTGTGACTTAGCTGGAACGCACGGTTTCATGGGGTGGGGTTTGTCCAGGTCTTGGCTACCGATACGTCTACCCACCAGCTGCGTGGTGGGCCGGATCGGGAGACTCCTTTATCTCTCCAGCTGGACTTTTTCGACCCATCGTTTTGCGCTGTAGGGGGAGAGATGGATTCGTCCGTTACTCTTGGACACTATGACCCCATCCATCCCTCGTACCCTTTTCCTTCCTATATTCTACCGGTATTTAAATGGAAGATGCTTTGAGGTATGAGCGTCATTGATCCCTTCGGCACCGCTGCATAGTCGGAAAACACGCCAAACGCGCGTCCAATATTTGTACACGGTTGATATTTTCACATGAGAACGGGCTGTGGAACGAATTGCAGCCTCTATGCTTCCTCCCTCCTACACCATGAGTCTGTTTAAGACCCCTGTTCAATCCTTCTACTCCTCAAACAGACCCTCCACACGCCATCCTCAAAGATGAAATTTATCACCAATTTGTCACTATTTGTTTTAATGGAAGAACGTAAGGATGTAGCGTAAATAACAAGCCTTATAATGAATGATTTGTAAGTTAGCATCAAATTAGGGTTCGGAAGTATTACTTAATTGGTATGAAGGATGTATTATTATTCATGTCAAATGTTTTGAGGGCAATGGCGTAAATTTTACTGGTCTCATTAGCTTAGTTGGTTAAGCGGTTACCCCGGATAGGTAGAGGTCCTGGGTTCGAGTCCCAGATGCGACTGAAATCTTTTTAATTTCTGTTGTTTTTTCGGTTTCGTGGTTCATTTGGGATGTGTTAATATTATCTTCTTCAATGATTCAAATATTACAATGAGGTTTACAAACTTCAATAAGTTATAAAAAAATAAATTGAATAAAAAATAGTAGTTTACCGGTACCTTTTGTAAAATATTTTTTTGTAAAATGTCTTACACTAATAAAAAAATAAAAATAAAATTATATCGATCGATTTCTACGACGATTTGATGTCTAAATGATTTTGTCAATTTACATAAGACTATTCAACTCAAACGATCGAGACAGGCGAATGATTATTGATTATCCAGCGGAAAAAAATGAGCTTATTTCCGACACATGGACACGCCCACACTACACTTTCTGTCGGTTTATCAGTGACTTTAGCTATAAAAACGTACTCGAAACGTGACCGCGTTAAGACTCTGGCAAGTGCATGGCCTATTAAAACACTATCTTCCATTCGCTTAATAGGTTAAGCACTTCGAGTTGACAGGCAAAATCTCATTATCATAACTTTCAGAAGTAATAATAACATAATAGTTATTAAAAACCAATAAAAAAAAATTACCTACACATTTTACCCTGTTCAATTTTTTCCATGCAAAAAAGATTTATCGGTCATAAAAACACCAAAATTAAAAAAAAAATCACGTTCCTTAGTGCTTAGCAACCCCTCCTTATTTAAAATCGGTACCTACGTTGATCCACGTCAAAGAATACTAATGACCTTTCCGAAACAAAATGTTTAAATTATTATGTATGAGTAAAAAAAAAATGAAAATGCCAAAAGTTTATTTGACTCTTTTGATAAGATTTTTCCCGTAAGATTTTTTTCCCTTTTGCAAAATTTGATCCCTTGAGATTTCGAGAAGAAAGCTTTCATGTTTGAATACATTTTCCTAAAGAAAAGTAATATTTTCTAACAGGATGATATACGAAACCCGCAGATAATTTAAGGTGGATAAAGCTCATAGGTTTATTCATACTTTTCCAGATGATAAAGCCGACGTAGTAAATATTTTTGAAAAATCTTTCTAAGGTTTTACATGCTTTTGATTTAAAAAAAAATGAATACTGCACATGAGTCCCATCTGCTCATTGCTAACAATGGCCAGTAACTGTGGCATCCCTAATTGGGGTATGTTCTGGGGCTGAAGGGTATGGGGAGCGGAAGGAGATGGGGAAGAGGAAAGGGGGAAGTACTTGAATATGCAGATCAAAAACGGCTAAAGCCATTTCGAGCAACTTTTCAATTCTGAATGGTGGTCTTTCATCATGGCGATACTGAGAGTATCTGCTATTCTGGAACGTTAATTTTTTTCTTTTTTCAAGTTTTCTAATACAAATTCATTATTTAATATATTGTAATATTTTTAAATGATTTAATTTTTTTTTAATTAATTACTTACCAACATAACTTATTGTTAAATTTTGTTCATGTTTGTAATTTGTCTATTTATTTATTATTTGTCCATACTTGTTATTAATATTTAGCATATTGTTTATCCTGATGAAGAGAGCTTTGCTTCTGAAACATTTAGGTATTTACATATTAAGAAGCAGTGGTGTAAAGAAAGTACTTCTTATTAGTTATATTAATTATACAAATTTATGTGTTTATATTTTAACTATTTTAAATTTGAGTGCTAACACAAAAGAAGAATTTTGATTGATTTGACCATGTTTTTCAAAATTGTTAATAATCTACTTACACAGTAACTTGAGTAACAGTGAGTAAGATCACAGTGTACATTAGACCCAGGTGCGTAAGAAATTTTAATTTGTTCTGGACAATTTCATAACAAGAACGTCAAGATTGAACATTGAATTAAGTAAACATTACAACGTTGACATTTTCTCAAATTCATTTAAAAAATTATTACCATAAGTCATACCCGATGATTTTAAAAATTTTCTTTTGTATTAAAATATTATTCAAATAAAATTACATCCAAAATAAACCAAGTAAAATCTTTATAACTGTTATGTTACGACATTATTTTGCTTCCAATTTCGTAACATCCTTGTTTGTTTGGCCATCATATTACTATCGTATCACTGTATTGTATTGAGTTTCAGTTAGGTAAATACAAAGTGCTGTTTGTAGCTAAACAATTTATAATCTTTATTGTGTACACCACATGTTGTAGACACATTCATTTGAGAAATTTACAGGTCGTATTTACACATACGTAGTTTATACACAAAAACCTAGTATACCTTCATGACCCAGAAATTCTTTAAAAATCTATCATAAATATATTATATGAAGTCACACCAGAAAAGGTCTCATCAACCCGAGGAGCAATACGCCAAAAAACGAAAAGAAATATATACTGGTATATCTGGGACCAAAAACACATAATAAAATCCCCCCAGAAATAAACATTAAAACCTGCAAAACGTCATGCATCGGTCCAATAATAACCAAGTGGTTAATTGAATTAGGTAGAGGGAAGTATGAAAAAATATTAAATACTGTCACTTAAACTTATTCGTACCTAATTACATAAGATGTATTATATTGAAGAAAAACAGTCATTACAAAATATTACACCACGCATAACTGGAGCATTTGGTTCCTTAGAATAGGCAATCTGTCTAGCTGGGAACTAATAATGGCTTGACAAGACATAATACCACTTGAATACATTTTAATTATTTTCAGTTGTTTGAATATTCCCAATTATCATTAGTTATTATACAATATTTTGTACTTACCATTATGTTACATGCTATATAAATGTATCTACGTAATGTAATAAACATATATTGTAATTTTAATTCCAATTTCTCCCAACCAACCTAGTTCCAATGCCAGTCAGTTAAAATAACAGTGGATTCTAAAATGAAACAACAACCCAATTTAAGGCAACGAATTCTACAGTAAATTATGTCTTTTCATTACAGAGGTCTTCAAAGAAGAGAGGGTTCTTCAGAGGAGTTAAATTAAAATCTCTAATGACTCCATTTTTAATTAATTAATTTTTCAATTACAATTTAATTTCGCGTGCTCCTTAGTCTTGCCTAATTGGACTAAACAGTGTTAGAGAGCCGGCAACGAAAATAAACGAATTTCTCAGATGAGTAAGGTGCTCCCGTACAGGTAAATTAGATCGCAAGCCGTTATAGTGCAGAGCCGTTTTTCTCTAATTATTTCAAAGATGGTGCAACAAATTTGTCATTCTATTAAAAGGGTGCATATTATGTCTCTCATAAAATAGCTAATTTGGTTTATTGCAAAATGTTCCTACATACTTTCGGTCAAAACATTTCATGTCGATTACTATAATAATTGGGAGCATCAGTGTCACCCTTGTATTTATTATCACGTCATATAACGAATCTTTGTTTTTGATACATGCGTAAATATATATTTTTTTAATTTCTTTTAATCATCGGGGTAAAACGAAAGTTGTCGAAACGCATGTTGTAAATATGGGTATAAAAATATTTGAAAATTCTGTACTAAATCTCACTTATAAATAAGGAAATATTCTGTTCTGTTCTGTCAGCAAGAGAAAGTGTTTTGAAAAATCTTCCCCACGAACAAATTATTAAATGTTAAATATTTGACCCTCTAGCGCTGTCACATAAAGCCTCATGGCTGAGAGAACCCGAGTATTTCTAAGGGTGGGGTCATGCTCTTCAATAGTAAGCTTTTGAGAGAACTCTGTAGAATCTATGCGGTGAGTTTTCTTTCCTAACACCTGATTGGGTGGTAGGATAAATCGGTAGCAAAGTAAACACTTAACATGACTATAGAAACTTTTTATTTTGTAAAATCAATATTGTATAAGGCTACGACTTTACTTTGAAAATAATCTTTCGGTAGCACAAATCAGGTAGACATATACGCATATTGGTACAATGTCGGTGTTTAACCTCCCCCGAGTAATTACATTTATTAACTTGTTATAGAAAAACATTGTGGATCACTCGTCATAACCAGTAACTTTATGAACATTTATAAGTTCAATATAATAAAACGAATCCAGAGGGACTGTTTTGACTGCCATTTTCACCAATGATTAAATTAATGCAGGAAAATGAAAAAAAACGACATTTTATTATTTGATGCACTACCATGGATGCATCACTTCGTCGCCTTATTTAATAAAATGTTTATGTCCATTGTCTCACAAAATGAGATATTTCTTTATACATATAACTTTGAAACCCTTATATCCGTATGATAATTATAAAGAACAAAAAATGGTATGAACTAGAAGAAATAGTAAGCAATAAAAATCTATTCATTTTAATTTATCTTTTGAACAGCGAAAAGAGGTTGGCATAGCTGAATTTTCGATTTATTTGCCATTAATAAATTAAATCTTAGATTGAACCCAAGAATTCTCTATATTTTGTAAAATTAATATGTGTATAAAAATAATTTCTGGTAGAACTTAAAGTAGATCCAAAGCATATCTCAAAAATTTACAATTCACGCTTAAAACAATATTTTTTTATAAATAAATTAATTTGTAATCACCACTTTATTAATATATACATATCAACATGTTTCGAAAGCGATGCTTTCCTCATCAGGAATACACAGAATACTAATTCGTGATGAGGAAAGCATCGGTTTCGAAACATGTTGATATGTATATATTGATAAAGTGGTGATTACAAAGTAATTTTTAATTAATTTATTAATAATGACGCCACAAAGTGAATATCAGTCTTTTGAAGAAATTATATATTTTTTTTGTTTCTCTTGTAAAGCTGCCAAAACAAAATTTAACGGTAATTTACTAACGTTGCGATATATTTGACAACAATGCATTTTATTTCGATGATACATTACACTTTTGGGAGTTCCCAAAGCTACGCGGTCAATATGAAAATGAATATGAAAAGCATTGTGTTAAAATGAATATTAAATTGAATTGAAGTTTTGCGAGTTCAGCGACTGTGCAAAATACATAAATTTAGGAAAGTGGACGGACACACGATACGGTGTTTAAACAACGCAAACAATGATACACCCAAAACTATGCTGTTTGAAGGGGTGTGTGATAAAACTGGAGAGGATTCAAAATAACCAGTTAAAATAAATAGTCTATGTTATTCATGCAACGTCGTTGGCATTTCTCGCCAGTGTCAGGGATAATGATTATTTGTTTCTTGGTATTCTAGGGTTAGTACAGCATTTCAACCTTTCTTTGGCTTTCGTTACTCCCAGAGGAAATATTTTTTGTTATATTTTACGGTTTTAAATCTCTAATTTCATAATAAAATAAAATTTTCGCGTTTCATAAATTTTAAAGTTAACATACCTTTCGAGCACAAAAATTACTCACAGTTAATGAATATTTGAAATATCCCAAATTTAGAAAACAGACGGAAAAATAACGACCTAACCTTTTTATTAAAATAATTTAATTGTAAATTCGATTGTTCCGAACTCCTGCATTTAATAAAACTATACATACCTAAACGAACTACAAGACAAACATTAACATTTTACATGTGTATATCGCGTTCCAACTACAGTTTGAATTCCCCAATTCAATGCTTACACAGTCTTGGTAACAAATACTTAATGATATGAATGTATTTGACAATAATCTAAATTTGGCAAATTTCAAAAAATTTATAAAGGAATTATTTCTAGCTAGTTTATAAATTATTGTTAAGTACAACTTTTTACATTATTTACTTAATTGTTATTAATATTAATATTGTCTTTGCGGATATTGTAATTTTTTTTCTGTTCCTTTATATTGCTCTGTATTTTTAGCTCTGGTGCAGTTTTTTCAAGTTCTTATTTCAAGTGTAATTAACTTTGGTGCATGTTTCTATTTTTAATTTTAATGTGATTTAAAAATTATGTACTTGTATGCCTCCTAGGAGTTTAAATAATAATAAAAAAAATAAAAGAGAACGATTATTCGTATTTCTACCTCTTGTTTGATCAGTGTCACCACCTTAGCTTCTCCCAATAAGCATCCTTCTACCTTAACTTTTCGTTTGCAAACTCCTCTCAAATAATTATACAATACTCGTATCTGGATGTAGAAAATTGCATCAGTCGAAAGCACACGTCTTGTTAAATTTAAGATGTATGTTAGAGCGAGGAAGAGGAAAAAACTCGAATGTAACCATGTGGCGAATCATTTTTCCGATGTTTCCTTATCCTCCTGATGATTTCAATCACTATTAAACATTTTCTATGCTGTCAGTTGCTGATATCTCAATACATGTTTAAACGAATTATTTCATTGTATACGAGTATATATCATCTGTATTTTACACTTATTTTTTATTCATTTTTTTTATACATTCAGACAAACAAGGTACAACGGTTATAAACATTTTTAGGAAACACATATAATTTCTTTTTTAATATGCAATTGTATATACATCCAAACAAATATACATAAACGTCCGTGTAATGTATGTAATGCAAAAAATCCCACATTGGCAAAGCCGGTGCATGGGTATATCTGGTATCAGTTAGTGGCTATATTTGTACTAATACATGGGTGTTGAAGGTAAGTTTAATGAATATTATAAGTTAAATAAGAAAAAGAAATTAAAAAAAAAAGAAATGAAAATGTGGAAAATAAATACAATTATAGCCGGAGACCTTTGGTTTTAATCCAGTTTTTTATAACATTTTTGTATGTGTTTAAAGACGATATGTTTGGACACTTATACTCTGTAGATAGTAAGTTAAAAAATTTAGGAACCATAAAAAAACATGTCTCTGCGCAAGCCTAGTTTTACACAAAGGTACTTCAAGTACTTTATTTATTCTGTTACTTTTGGGAGTAGTTTTTATTAATAGTTTATTATTATAATTTCACGTCCACTTTTATTTCATCGTAGATCGAATCCCGTGTTTGTTGATATACATCTATGTGCGATACATGCTGCAATGCTGTTGGCGTTGGATGGATTGACATTACTCCCTTTTTAACGAGGAAACTACGCAGGTAGCGAAGCGAATTATTTCAAGGTGTTACATTCAATTGAGGCGTTTTGTGTTATTATATTTGATATTGATATTGTTCAAAATTACCGGGCTTCCTGGGTGGAGTTATAAAAAAAAACGATACATCAAAATTCTGATTCCTTTTACCTATATGTTATTTCAATGAGCTTCCACAGTGGTAGATACTCCCAAAAACATAGCTTGTGTTTATTTGTTAGATCTGAATAGTCCTGAACTTTGCAACTTCCCTCTTTTCCATTTTCCTTCCAAGCTTCCTTCAGTCTCGCGACATATCCCAAATTGGGGATGCCATAGATCCAATAGCTTCGGGCAGTTTGTGCGGTAAAAAATCATTAAAAAAACATGTAGGTAGCGGGGAAGTGAAACAGTAAAATCGTATCATAATCCTTTAACTCGTTTAGATTCTTTCGCAGGATATACTGTGGTTGTGTATATAAACCGTAGTTTAAGATTAACTTTTACCAGTCTGAAAATGGCTTTAACAAGCTGAAACCGGTCACGGAGAAATAAAATAAAAGTGGAAATAAGTTTCATATGTGTGTTATTATATCATTATTGTGGTAGGAGTGTTTTTTTAATATATTTTTTTACATTAACTGTGTCATCTTTGGGCGTGCTGTGTAGAGGGTATTTTTAAGGAAAGGAAGGAGAGAAAGTCATCGGCAGGAAAAATGCATGAGTGGCGGACGTATTAATCCATCTCTACCACTGCGTTGGAAGGCGGAAAGGTCAAGGGGTCTCCCTCAACCGGCGTATCCCAATCCGGCGCACCATGCAGCTTGTGGGCAGATGCGTCCGCCGCCAAGACCTGGACAAACCTCATCCTATGAACCCTGGCACCCCTACAAAGTCACTAAACGTAGCGAACCACTTGGGGTGACCTATGGCAGAGGTATTGGTTATCCATTGAATGGTTCCCCGGGCGGCGGTACCTGTACCCGCCTCCAAAATTGAAAGTGTACGAGTGATTAGTAAGTTGTAGAGGTAGTTAATTACCTAGAGATAACAGATTTTTTGTAAGAAAGAGCATCCTATTGTTAGTTCTTATTAGTTAATATGTAAACAGTCGCTACACCTGTCTCAGGAGAATTTTTCAAAAATTGTTGTTTCCCAAGGCATCAGCATTTTTATCAAATTTAATATCATAACGCAGGAGCTTTTTTGATCCTTTGAAACAATTTTGAAGCTATTTACAGTTGACGTGTTTAACAAAACTATTCAATAAATTATCTCGACCGTTGCTGAGGGTAGAGGCATTTTCCTGATAAATAAATTCATAAATGAAAATAATCTTTATGCCACAAACCATCTTTGTATCTCAATTAAGTTACGTGAAAACATTTTAGTGGCATCGAGTATCAACTGTATCGAATTTCCAATAAAATACACAGGTAAAGAAGTTAATAAAAATTTAAACAACCTCCTTTGAATTTCGGAAATTGGTTTGATTCCTCTTACTTCGTCGCTCTGGCGTAAGTAATGCGGTTTACGATATTTTATCTGCCTGGAATATCGTTCGCTATATCAATAATTCACTCCAACCTCCATTCAAGGAAACGAGCTTTATCAAACAAAGTTTTTACAACTTAAGTTACATAATATGAGCTGATTAATGGCATAATGCTAAATAGCCATGGATAGTTAGTTTAAAACTTGTCGCTCGGATGCTGTACAATCTGTACATACATCATGATTTGGGCACAGCATTCGAGACACTAAGTTTTAGTATAATAATGTACCATATTTCGTTCAAACTTACTACATACTCGTACGTAGTCATGTTTGCTCCCAAACTTACGAACAACATTATTATTAACATCTTACTCTACTTAATAGTTAGATTGTTTGAAGAGTTATATTTGACCTTTCAAACTTACGTTCAATGTTGGTAAAATAATGACTTAGCTCTTCGTTCGTTTTTACTTTTCATCTTGATTTCGTAAGTTTCGTAATTTGGCGAATACATTTTAAATAATTACACCAAAGACGATAACATTCGACGATGAGGTCTGGGGTGAGAGATTTGGCTCTAGGTCTAGAAGTCGTGTAAAAGTGTACAAAAATATATATTACATTGTCATTTTTATTTGCAACTGTCATCGAATAGTAAAGTTAGCCTCTCAGACGCTGGGCGTACAGTACAGAGACCGCACATACTTTAATAGTACACAACTGCTGACCTTGTACAAATCGCAAGAGCACCCCACTGTAGAATTTTGGCAGCTACCTCAGTTCGGAAGCCCCAAAATATCTGAAAAACCCCTGACTCTGTGCAGAAACGGGTGGTTCGTTTGATAGATTCGCCTATCTTAACAAACGGAATGCAATCTTTGGAGCACAGACGTCAGGTGGAAATGCTGTCCTTGTTCAACTGGTATTTTAATCCCTTTGGTACCGATGCTCAGTTGGGAAATACGCCAAATGCGCGACCAAAATTTGAACGCAGTTGACATTTGTCACATGAGAACAGGTCGCTTCTACGACTCGTTCTTGTGTTCGGCTGTGGAATGATCTGCCAGCCTCTGTGTTTCCTCCCTCCTACGACATGGTTCTCTTCAAGACCCATGTTCACTCCCTCTTATCCTCTAAAAGACTCTACACAGCATCCCCAAAGATGATATGAAAAAGTTATGATGATATAAAAAACGGCCCTTTTTTACACGATTTTGAAATAACACGTTCCACAAAGCGTAATGGCAATATACATACCTAACTAGAATTGAGCTAGAAGATAGAATAGAATCGAATCGAGATAGAATTTCACTGACGGAGGTAATTTCGTACTAAACATGCGATAAAGGATGCGTTCATTGTCTGACTGCGACATATACTTACAACTTTTATTCATAGTCAATTACAATCCTTGATTTCATAACTTCTCTACACTTCTCCACATCATCTCTTCGCACACTTTCTTTGTTTTTATTATTATTATTCGTTATTATTAGTAGTTAAGAAGGATTCTTACCCCAGACAAAAATAATAAGACATTGTATGAACATACGTAATAGCAGTGGCATGCATTACTCCTTGACAAAGGGTAGGCTGCAGCTTTTCAGGTGTTTATTATTGTTATTGATCATGCCGTAACGTATGAACGACAAGGCTCTCGAGGCAAATTGTAACTAAGGGTTAGAAATTTGCCAAGCATAAATAATTTCTTACGACAGAAAGATCATAAACTGTAAGACAAACTGCATCTACATTAAATTCTTGATGTATTTTATTTCTATGCTTATTTACCATTACTGTCGCTACATGGCGCTGCTCCCCAACTCAAACACGAGAAATCTTTCTCTATTGAGTTGGGTAGGTTTTGTTAAATAAATTTATACTTTTTTGTAATTGGCTATTAAGATATATCTGTGCTATTATTGTAAATATTATATATGTATTTACATTAAATTTAATGAATGAAGCAAGAAGTGTATGCCAAGATTGAGGTGTTTGGCGGTCCATCCTCTCTGCCTACCCCTGCGGGGAAACTGTGTGATGGTTAGTTAGTTAAAAAAATATACATCTGGAAAATATTGTTTTTTTTTTTTACAAATCTGAAAAAAGAAAGGTAGGCACAGCTTTTCAGCTTTTATGGGCTGCATGCCACTGCGTAATAAGTACTTTAACAATGAAAATATAAATATACCAATTTTACCATTTGTTATAAAATGGAGTAATCTTGGAACGTAACCACCGTGTAAAATTTAATAGAATATAATGAAAATTATATCATTATGCACAGCTAATATTTTGTGTTTGTTCATTATAAAAATAAAATAAATTCACTAAGTGTAACACCATTTTATTTGAGTACCTTTTCTGCAGGTTTCGGAATCACCAATCTCACAATTAAAATTATTCAAAGTATTTCCACAGGGATTTTTTTTTTGTTAAATTATAATAGCAATGAGACTCCCAAGACTGATCTTTATCGTAGATATTTTTTTTAATGACAAATTACTCCTTCCCCTTAACAGTCCCGAAATGAATGTACCCTGCCGCATGGCTTCGGACAGTGGGACTGTCGCGTAGTTTAATAACAAAAAAAAATGTATTTACCATGTTAAATTAAATTCTAAAATAAATGTCCTGGCCAGGAGCACAGAACACGTAAAGAGTAAAGGTTGGAGGTCCAGAGTTTAAGCGGCCGTTAATAATTCTATAATGTCATGACCTGTAGCTAGTTCGGCTCCTGTTGCGTGGGCCGCGGCCGGTAAAATTTACTTATTCATATTAAAAGTTTTTCGCAGTTGACCATACAGTAGTACCCGAGGTAGCGTGCAATGCCCTTTTCCATATTTTTAACAAACACCAAAGGCTGTTCTGTACCGTCTCCCATCGGAAGTTAGCAATCATCCCGGCTTTCTCCACCCTGCGGACTGCAGACTGGAACAATTCACCTTGACTACATACATATCAGTCTGGTAAAATTCGAAGACACTAAGTTTTCCCCACACCAGTTGATTGCTTGTACCTTGTATTTGTCGCTCCTCATGATGTTACTGAAATATTGAAGTTTTATTTACATTCATAGCTTACCTACAATAAGTCAATTTATTTTTCAAGGCATTTTGAAGATGCGCCCAAAGATCCACACTTTAAAACCATTCGTATAAATGCTTGGCTGAGGGTCAAGAATAGGCACTTTCTGGATTACTAACTCACTACAAATGATTTATTTGTTAATTCTGTACGGGTAATTAGTAAAAGGTGTAAGGTTTCAGAAGATAATAGTCCCTAAACCGTATTCTTTTAAATTTCATCTAAAATACGTACTGGAATTTTAGGTAAAAAGTTTAAAATCGCTTTCACTGGTTTTTAAATTGCACATATTTTCAGATATTTTGGGACGTATTTCATAGAATTTAATATTACAGTTTGAGGATTTTCTTCTTTTGAAACCTTATACATTTTTCTAGCTACCTGTATAGAAATTACAGACAAACCATATGTGGTATTGCTTGAGTTAGCAACCTGCAAAGTGACAAGATTTCCATGGAAAGATAAGGGACAGGGGAAACCAGCGAATCAGTCTGATTAAATTAAATTTTAGGTTTTCGGTTTGAGCAGAATTTTTCTAAATGAAGGCGCTCCTAGCCATCTTAATGCAAATATTTCCTTATTTATATGGATCACAAAATTTAAAAAATAATATATACACGTTCTCATGCTGGTTTAAAAAGCATTTTTGACAAATTCCATGATTATTTAAAGATCTTTTGAAAGAGCAGATATGCTTAGTAAGGAACGAATCTTAACAAGTTTCCCTGACTACATGGCTTCATATTGAATAGTGAGAGCTGTTGGCTTAGTGGCGTAATTGCTTTGAAATATGGTTAAGTACTTACATTAAAAAAACATGTCGTCTCTTTATAATATTTTCTGTGATCTCGGAATCAGTATATCTACAAATAAATTATTCATAACCTTCGGAGAATTTATGAAATCCGTATTAAGTTGAACTTTTCGTTTAGTACACAAATGTATATCTAGTTTTTTTAGTTCAATCCTATATTGCCACCAAGTTACATTAGTTTCTTTATAAATGGTAGATATATTTTCTGAGAAAAATTGTTTGAATTCAGTTATTTTCTCAATAAAAATATATGTAAATAATGTTGGTGATAAGATTTTGAAAGAAATTTAATAACGATAATATAAAGCTAATGAAAAAAGATTTCGGGTATCGTCTGGACTTGAACCTGGGTGTACCGCTTGCAGGGCGATCGTGCTGCTCTATTACCTACATTATTTTTCTCTTTTTTTTAGTTCCCTTTATTATGTAATGGATTATATACCATTTAGAATCAATCAGTTTCTGAGTTGGCATCTGCGTCTGGTTATCGCCTATACGTTCATTTCCTCGGCTGGCTAAGTCCCCCATCACGACACTAGCAACACCTTGCGTTAAGTGTGACGGTGTAGGAGATTTTTTCATACATTTTCATGTTATTTGTGGCATGTGGTAAAATAAAAATATCTTCATTATAATATAGTTCGACTCGGTCAACTCTTTTAATACCCAAGAAGCACTCACTTAAACTGGACCACCAAGTGTTTAATTACACTTCGTCATTATTACGTCTAATACAAATATAACGTTACTTGCATAGAAAATATGGCATTGATATTCTCGCGGAATAATAGAGTACTGCACATAGCATAGCAACACAGATTGTAAATTGCATTAGATTTCAAACAAAGAAACCAACAAAGCTGTGCCTCATACTTCTCTCACTCTGCTGTCAAGGTGTGTCTATGAATAATAATTGTCAATGGGAATCTTCTATAATTATAAGTAGATATTTCATTGCTAATTGCTATTGATGACCAATATTTGCACAGTTTGCGGCCGATTGTAAATAAGTTAACATGCCGTTCAAAAAAAGTAAAACAATATTTGCAGAACGATAATTAAAAAGAATAATACCAAAAATAAATTATAAAAAAACTTTATATCACATTCCAAAGTTCTTTTTAAATTACTATCCATTACTCTCGTACTTCTTGTTTTGTTTTTTGTTTGTTTGTGTTTTATAATTTATCAATTAATTCCATTATTATAACATTATTTGTGAAACTTACTGATGTTAAAATACAATGTACAAAATACAAAAAAATTATGAAATGTTAAAGTAAATAAACTATCTATGTATCTAATTTTATGATTATTATTTTTTATTTAGTTTATATTTGAGCAAAGTTTGTACATGATTATGATTTAAGTAATAATTACAATAAATTACAAGTATAAATCATATTATATAAGGAATATGTAAGCATAATTCATATAGCATGTGAATAATGTCACAGTGTTCAGTCCTCCTCGCTAGGGTTTCCTGTTCTGAGGCAATCTGCATTTTTTGTTGTCGTAAGTACTAAGTATCTAGTTGTCTTTACATTGTCTTCATAATGTTTGTAAGTTGATTATAACTCAGTTCTCTCAGCCATGTTTTGACTTTAGATTTAAGTATATTAATTTTTGGTTTTTGTTGATTGATTTTGTAGGGCATTCTATAGTATCGCAGGATTAAATTTTATGTTTCTCTGTTCAAAAGATGTATTCAATTTGGAACTCACCGGTATATTTTGAATTTTTGCCATGGTTGATTTAGCTGTGCAGTGGAGGGTTCAGATATATTTTTAAGTTTTTGTGACAAAATGTATTTGATATTATGGGTCGAGGATTTCTCGTCTAACCTAATAATCTCTATTTTTTGTTCAGTATTAGTACTCATTGAAGGGTAATTAACTTGTTAATTTAAATACCACGAGAGAATAATTTACAGTATTTTTTCATTTAAAATACATCTTTTGTAATATTTTCATACCCACAGAATATAATTTCGAGACTTTTAACTCACACTGTATATTGTAATATAAGCATCACCCCTTTCAAACTCTAATTTTAATATATTCTACTAGAATTGAAATGACATTACGCTTTTATATAAAAGTCCTTTATGTACACACGTAGGTACGCACTTTAAAATGTTTATTTAAAATGCTTTTCAAGAGGGGGCGGGTAGCCTACCCACGTAGGTTAGGTCCATTCCAAACCTACGTCAACTAAAGTAATTATTTTCAAAAATTGATTAAAATAACGGAAATTACAAAATGTCACGTCACGCCTCCACAAACAATAAGGAATTCCAGTGAAAAATAAAAATTTATATATATATAGATCAACAAACGCTGATTCAGAATATACAAGTTTAATTATTATATAATTATAAGAAAATTTAAAAGTGAATAAAAAATCATCTCATCAAAACACACTATTGATATCATTGTATTCGCTACATTTGACGTCAAGCGCATATTCTTACTTTGGATTTGGATGGAGATTTTTATTTGTCGATTTTGTTTTGGATTTTTTAAGTTTTGACGAAATTTTAACATAATTTGGGTGACTTTAAGCTCTACATAAAATGTTCGATATAAATATATATATAAAAAGATATAACAATATTTATGGGCAAACCAATTGCCAATACGGATATTATGATCATGTTAATGTTAAATACTATTAATACTCTCAGAGTTAAAGTTTCTAAAAAGGCATATAATTTTATTACTTATGTTTAGTTATGGCTTACTATGAATGGAATATAAAATCATGTACGGTAAAGCTTGTTTTGACATTTGACATTCTAACCCCAAAATTGCTCAAAACCGACCATAGATTTGGAGCGTTTTAGCGGATGAAAAATTGAAACTTTAAAAATTATTTTAACTGCGAAAACTATGTTAAGAAAACAAAAACTAGTATATAAGTTATAATATCATTTCCAAAAATATTCCATCATTCAGAAACCTGTATTAAAAACGTTAATTTTTAATACAGGTTTCTGAATGATGCCGTTCCGCTTGCGACTATCCATTACTTTGTGCTCGTACTCAATCTGTCTCTCCCAGTAACTTCAGGCCTGCCTTCTGCTAGCACGATAATCAAGAAGTATTTTCTTGACTTGCCTTGGATTCGTACTCGTTAATTGCTGCTGTCTAAGTTACTCCCGGCTATAACGTTTATTAGACATAATATGGCAAAGGAACGTTTACATAAATTACTAAGCAATGAAGACATAGTGGCTAATTAAGCCCTAGCATACGATAGGAAATATGATATTGTGCACTGTATGGTAAACAGGCTTGTAGGTAGCCAACGTTCATTCCATTATCAATAATTCATAACCATTAATCCACTCCTGGATTATAATATTATTGTTACATTGCTGAATGCAAAAGATAACGGAAGCAAATATATTATTTCGCCGAAAGTGCAATAAAGGTTCCCGAAATCATCGACAATATTACAATCAGGTACCTAACTAAATTAAGTGAAAATAAGCATTTCATCGAATTAATATTTAGTTCCTAGATATACAATAAGTTAATAAACAGTAACAAATTCAATAGTCATGGCTATCGTTGATAAATTTGTCATGGAAAAGAAAGAAAAAGAGACAATCCAAAAGAATCGCGAAAGTGTAGAAAACTCTTTTGCCTGTCTTAAGCCGACACTACATACTTGCCCACTGTTTTTAAGGTGAGCAAGTACCTATTCCAAGCCGCTATACTTGCGATCGGGAGTCAAGGAGGCAGTATGTCTCCAATCCTGTTCAATGTATTCACTGATGAGCTATCACATTGAGTGGCACCAGGGTGGGCTGTCGTATTAAAAACATATGAATAAATAACATAAGTAATGCGGACGAATTGAATTGACGGAAGTGAATTTCCTAGCTCCGTCGATAAAGTGACTAGGAATATTATTAGATACAGGTGAAGAATATGCTAAAATTCACAACATGGTATACGACCCCAAGAAGACGGAATGATAGACTACGAATATCGAAGAAAGTGAAATACTTGGGGGACATCATTAATGAAGAACTCTCGGATTACCATGATATCGAACGAAAAAGGCGAAGTGTCAGCATGATTGATCGCAAATTTTACAAATGCAGCAGTAATGAAAAAAAACACTGTTCAATGCATTCTGCACGAACCTATTTGTATAATACACCTGTGAGATATGATGTCACCTCCGAATCATCTCAATGGAACGAAGAGTTTGAAAATGGCCTTCAACGCCGAAACAGCTGTCACAATAATAAAAACTAAACATAGTTGCAGAACTTAATAATAACAAAATTAAATTTGATTTACATTAAATTAAAAAAATAAATTAAATGCAGTTCTACCAATTAAACACAAAACAATTAATCAATGGAACGACTTCGAATCCGATATAATAACGCTATCAGAACGAGAGATGGAAAGACTGATAGGGATATTGAAAGAAAGGTGAATGCAGGAAATTCCATTCACGGAGGACTGAACGCGGTTGGCGCAAACAAAAAGTTGTCCAAGGAAGCGAAGCTAGCAGTCCACAATGGAGTGCTGATACCAACCTTGATGTATGGCAGTGAGGCACGGAACTGGCAGAGGAAGGATGAAAGTAGACTGAATGCTGTAAAAATGAGATCTCTGAGATAAATATGTGGTAAAACCATGTATGATCGAGTGAAAAATGTTGAGATTCGTAAAGAATGCAAGGCTGATGTAAGCGTAGTGAGCAAGATTAAGAAAGGGATGCTCAGATGGTTTGGGCATGTAGAGCAAATGAACGAAGAGAGGAGTGTAAGGAGAATATATGACGCGAATGTGAATGGAAGAAGAAGCCGGGGTCGCCCGAGGAAGACATGGCACCGTCGAGTGAATCAAATACTCGAGTCGGGCCATGTTAGAAATCGGAATAACAGAAGAGAATGTATGAGGCGTTGTATGAATGTGAATGAAGCAAGAAGTGTATGCCAAGATCGAGTTGTTTGGCGGGCGTGATGGTTAGTTAGTTAGTTAGATAGAATTACATTTGAATATTGGAAATACAGCAGCGCATCGACAATGTTCATGGAGCAAGAAATGAATGGATTCGCGGGCCTAATGAGCCACCGTGTCACAGGAGCCAGGATACAGCTAATGGCATCTGACAACACGTTCTTAACCGCAGCCTACCAGCACCAAGCGCCACCCCTCAGTGAGCGCTGGGCCCGAGCACACTCAGGATGACGTCTGTTTTTTTTTCTACTTTTACATTATTATTTTATTTTTTATCTTAGTATGTTCTTTATTTATCTTATGCATTTTGTTTGAACTTATATTTATACCCAAAACGTATAATCAATCATATGGGATATTTTGAATTGCACAAAACTCACATGTTCTGGAATAAAAAATATTATTATTATTATCAATTTTTATTTTTATTATCAATATTAACAATTTTTGGAATAATTTGTTGAGGCTTATAAACCTCATTGTAATATATTTTTAATCATCGAAGATAATATTAACAACTCTCAAAATGAAACCTGATATCGAAAATATACAGAAAATAAAAAGAGAACGATAGTAACTGGGACTTGAACCCGGGACCTCATGGTCTATCCGGGACCTTGCGCTCTAATTCGACTGAGCTACGGCTACCTTAATCCGTCCCGTCATTTTTGTGGGTACACATACTTCGATTTTTAATAACTGTTAATACCATCTTCAATTAATTCCCATATATTTTTGGCTGCTATTTTTTATCATGACTACAAGATTACAATTTTTTTATAAAAATATGTATCATTTCAGGATAGGACGGGCGGACGGTCGAGCCTTTCGACGCAGTGGCTTTAGTTAGTACTGGACAAACCAGTCGTGTGGAGGCACCATTGCGCTAGTTCAGTAGTGTCGATCTATTACAGGCCCGACGGCCTTCGTGGTAGGGTGGTTACGAACCTCGACTACGAATCCGGAGGTCGCGGGTTCAAATCCCGGCGGGTGCAAGTAAATTTTATTTGATTCATTTGTGTTATTTCAAAATTTATTCATTAAAAATAATATATAGTGTATTTGCGGCACGTTCCAGAGTGGTAGATAATTTTAGTATCGTCCTGGTGAAAGACCACCACTCAGAATCGAAACATTGCTTGTAATGGCTTTAGCCGTGTTTGGTGACCTGATCTGAATAGCCAGGTACTTCCCACCATCTTCCCCAACTCCTTCCCCCCCTCCACTAGATTTAGCCTCACAACATACCCCAATTGGGGATGACATAGTCGCACTGGCTCCAGACGGTTGGGAGCAGCTGGGACTCTTATGTGGTACCCATGAGAAAAAGGCCCAGGCCGGCCCTTCTTGCACAGCCTCTGAATTTGTTTGCTTTGCAAACTTGCTGGCCAATTGCACGTTGCTTCAAAATCCGATTGTCATTTTACATCTTTCACTAGTTATTTTGGTTTCCAATAACAAATTCTATATTCCAGAATGTTGGGAGATAAAGGCAATTCCATATCTTATATACCCAGTTTATGTAAATTGTTCTGATGAATTTCCTCCCTGTGTTATTTGAAAACAATTGACATCTCTGGCAGAGCGGCAATGTTCTTTGCTCTGGATTCGGATCGTCTATATATCTATACGTCAAGATCAAATAATATCTTATAGCACGTAAACAGAAAACAATTTGATAGTGCTGGCCTCTAGGTCTATTTCCAGACACCTACAAAAAGAAAACAATAAGACGGAATTTCGTATTTGATGTTGGTTCAACGATATTACTTGAGACTTTGCGGGGTAAATCACTCGACGGTTCACCATAAATAAGCAACCGATGACTGAGCATTTGCAAGTTTCAAGAATACTGGCTTAGACACAAGTATATTTCCACTAGAGTAAAGATATGGATTGATGTTTTGCTCCTTTAGTATGAATCTTTCAAGAAAAGCTCGCTAAGTGCATTGCACCTACGAATTATATATATAATCCAAAGGTCTGCGGGTTCTTATCTCGGCAAGCGCAAGTAAATTTTATTTAACTAATTTGTGCTGTTTCACTATTAATTCATTTAAAAATAATATATAGTATATTTGCGCACGTTCCAGAGTGGAAGATATCAGTATCGCCCCGGTGAAACACCACCATTCACAATTGAAACGTTGCTTGAAATGGCTTTTAGCCGTGTTTGATGACCAGATCTGAATAGCCAGATATTTCTCCACCTTTCTCTTCCCCTTCTCAATACCTTCAGCCTTACAACGTTCCCCAATTGGGAATACCATAGTCTCACTGGCTCCAGACGGTTGGGAGCAGTTGGGACTCTTGTGCGGTATAAAAAACCGCCGTTTTTGTAAAAAATCACCTCAAAGGCAATGTACAAATATTCCTTCATATTTTCTCTAATTATGTACAAATAGATATAGAAAAACACACTTACCTGGCAGGTCGGTTCAGATGAACACAGTTCTATTAGACAATTTAAGCTTAGAGAAAATATGATTTTTATAGTTGCATTTTTAGCCTCCTTTTCAATAGATATTACATTTATTAGAAGATTGTTGGCACAAGAAGAGTTGGTATTTATTTAAAATATTTATAATTTTTAGCACCGGAGAATATTTATAAAATGACCATAAAAAGCTTAAGAAGTTTTTAATAGATATTTTTAAAAAATATACACATTTAGTTATTTACAGTGTTGCGGACTGTGGACGCATTTTCGCACCGGTGCGTGAAAAAAATTACTTATTCTAGCTAAGCAAATTTCTTCCATTTATGGATATGATTGTTTAAAAGGATGAGTTTTAAGTTAAGCTCTGAATTCTGTCCAGTATTTGATCATTATTAAGTCATGAGGCAGTTCATTCCAGTCTTATACTTCGAACGCACAATCACCGAACTTAGTATCAAGTGTGCGCTTTGGTTTCTTCAACCTCCCGATATCTGACAAGGCTGCTGACCTAAGGGTGGACTGCCGTGAATTGGTATTTTCAGGAATACACAGTTCCGATAAGTAAGCCGGAGCCATTCCGTTAAGTGGCTTAAATAACATCCAGCAGAGCTTGAACGGGATTCCTTGAGAACATTTGAGCCAGTGGAGATTTTTGAGATGCTCTGAAAGATTGAAATTAAAAAAGGTCTTGGGTATATATCTACGATCTAAAATCAGTCTCCCACTTTTAGAGCAGCATTGTCTGGTGAGGCTGGTATCTTACGTATACTTATAATGCACATAGTAAAATCCATTGAAAATCCTAACAGACAACAAATGCAAGGGTTGACCGTAATTTAAAAAAAAAAACTGTGTATGTATTCTGATGTCTAGAGCGGCGAGTTAAAATATTTCTTGTGGCCACTAGTTGTTAATACGTAGCAAACCCTACTTGACACGAGCCGTGGGAAATGGGACGAATGGTTAACTTTTGTTTACGTAATAAACATTTCTTTGTTAGGCTGCGTCTAACTCCGGTATCTGAAAAGTAAGAAAGTAACCATTCCGGTTGGTAAAATGTTACAGCTCAAGCTCTGTTCCTTGCACAGTAAGTTTCTTTGCAAACTTCCTGGCGCTTAATTATCTTTCTTTGACTCCCCCGTGCAATTTCTTTGTTCTGGTTAAATTACAATAGTTGCCAAGTTCTTTGTTCGCAACTTTGTACAGTGTACAATTCTGCCAACTATCTACTCGCTCTTTACCTGGCTTTGTGGTAATATCCTTTATTATTGACATCGGTTGCAGGCTCTAAATCGGTAATTTGCAGTAAAAAAATAGATCAACTTGGATTAACTTATATAGAAAAGGTAATTCTTTCTAGAGTGCAAAAAACTTACATTATCATCAAGTTTGTCAAGCAATAAAAATGATAAAGATTTTTCCTAGGAACCAGAAGAGGCCTACAGGAATCCACACTTTGTGTTGCTTGAAATTATTTCAAATATGCTCACAAATATTACAATGAGGTTTATAAACTAATAAGTTAATAAAAAGATTTTTTTTAATTTGAATTATTTTTACGTTTTTAATCAATTATTTAACCTACTTTCATAATTTATTGTAAATTTTTGTAACTGTCTATTCTTACATTATTATGTTTCTATGTTTATTGTCTATACTTACGTCATTTTTTTATATACTATTGTGATAAGGGGATCTTAGCTTCCGAAACATGTTGATATTTATGTATTAAACAGTTGTGTCCATAAAGTATTTCGTATTAATTTTAGTAATAATGAAACCATAAAGTAATCACACATTTATAGAAGAATAAACTAAAATACTTGGAGAACTTAGGAATAACATTATTAAATTTTGTTAAGTAAATGAAACACGTTGTTATAAACCACGAATATATTGTATTTTCACCAACCGGTTTTGCTTAACTCGAGCTTCATTAGGGTTAATATAATAACTGTTCATTACTAACTTCAGTTATTATATTTACCCTGACGAAGCTTGGGTTAAGCGAAACCGTTTGGTGAAAATAAAATATATTCGTGGTTTATAACAACGTGTTTCATTTACTTAATACAATGTCAAACCACAACGCGATTGCTTCTTACGAAAATATTATTAAATTTAATAAAAATTAAATTTAAAAAATAATAAAACCTAACGGTTAATATGGTAAAACGGTTAATATATAATTTTGGTTTCACAAAAAGGGGTTTCGGAAAGTTCCGTTATTTTCACTCTTTCAATCACAATTTCAAAGCCACTTTATAAATCGACAAGTTTTCTGTACTTACGTTTTCTTGGAGGCTTTCATCGACTTGATGGCCCGCTGCAGTCGAGTGAATTTAACAGCTTGACGATTCCTTCTGAAATATAAGAAAAAATGACTTTTATTTTATGAGCCAAGGCAGTCACATAAAGCCAAGGCATTAAGTTTTGTTATGTCATAAAAAGTGCTGGCACTACCAAGTCTACAATATACAGAATAATTCCAAAGTGTTCCCCCTACTCATGGCATAAAGATTCCTATATGAGAAACAGTAATTTATCTTATGTTTTATATGAAACATTTTGTGTAAAATATTTTTTTAATTTACTTTTATAGCTCGTGGTTATGGGAGGAGCATTTATATAATCATAGGTGGTGGGTTATATATAGAGTGTACAAAAAATTTGTTAATTTTTTTATAAAGACAAACATTCTCGAGTTACGAATAACCTAATAATATTTGACCTACTATCATCACGCTAAGCGGAAAATGTTGCTTCTGTCGTGATGGAGGACTCACGACGCCTGGGTGGGAATCCGACACGCTACCAATTTAGTTAGTGACCGATCAATATATATATATATGACGGCCTCCATGGTCGAGGGGTAAGGCTCTCGACTACGAATCCGAAGGTCCCGAAGGAAGGTTCAAATCCCGGCGTGCGCAAGTAAATTTTATTTAATTAATTTGTGCTGTTTCACAATTAATTGAAAAAATTTCAAGGCCCTGGTTTGAGTTAACAAATCTCGATATTCTGGACAGTAGAGGATGGTATCCATAATTAATCCATGATTAAGGAAAAGCAATTCATTGTTTCCAAGTCTTCGGCAAGGAAGGTTGAACTAGATGAGTTGTAACAAAGAAGGCGAGTCAATAATACAACTAATTATTTTGAAAATGCAAATTAGTCAGAGTCTTTCCTACGCTTTTCTATTGACGAAATATAAATATATAGTCGCATCGCGCAAGAAAGAATTGGTGATTTAAGGACAACGTTAGAATTGTACACAGAGCGCAGTTGTTTTCTGTTGTGCTTACAAATTACAGATATTTCTTATCGTACGCAGATAGTTTTTCATTAGCATTTACAAGAAACAGTAAACCTGTTAGTTTTTCATCGATAGGGCTTCCCAACCTTAATACCCTTTAAACAGAAATCTTGCTACGCAGTGCCTACCTCTTTTCCGCCGCCGTGGAACCTTCTAGAATACAACACTATTAACAGAATCCTGATAAGAACCGACTATTGATTTCTCAATAGTACGGAAATTAATCCTTCAACGAGTCTCAAAGACGTATTGATTTCATGTCGATACTTTATATCCTCCCTTTCTACATCCAATCGCGAACATTTAACATCGCGTGACGTGGAGTGATTTATTAATTATTTTTTAACTACATAGGGATAGTTCAGTTGCCTGGGGCTTAGTGTTTATGAATTTCTTGTGTTTTACTTTATTTGAAATAGTCTAAGGCTGGGGTGTTTCAAAATCCGTCACATTTGATTGATAATCAAATCGACGATTAGCGCCATTCTGATTTTTTGACATTTAAACGACCCACGTTAAACTCTGAACGATTAAATCATGATCTGCCACGAATCGTGGCGGTTATGTCATGATTAAGAGCTAATCACGATTTGATTATAAGGTGAAATGGGCGGAGAATGGGCGTTTAATAAAAACTTTAATTTAATAAAAACACCTCGACCTAACTCTACGTACTGGAAAATACCATAGAAATAGACATTACGTCCAGCTTCTGACATTTTCCATAAATTGAGATGGCAAAATGCTACACTAGCGCCTCTAGCGGCCCGGAATGTACTATTTTTTTTCTTCATAAAATTTAATAATTTTTTTTTGAAAAGTGTTCTTAATATAATAGAAATCGAAAATTTATACAAAAAATATTCCTTACCTACATATTATGACTACTGTTTTTTTCCTCATAAATAAAAAACATTAAATATGCTATTTGGTTTGTACTAATAGTTATAAGCCTCGCCGCTCGCCGCACGTACTCGGTCTGTTGGTTTAAAAAGGGAATAAAATACTCATTTCATAAATTGTAAGATAAAATAATATGATTATATTATATTATATTCATCTGACCGGACATTAGAAGGGTGCGGGTTCGAGTCCTGCCAGCGACATTTATCTTTGCTCGGAAGGTTTTTTCAATTTGGATGAGTGTTTTAGATTAATAATTATTGTTTATAAAAATAATAATTGTTACCCTTTGCACTATGCACAAAAATCTTGTCTTAAGTTTTAAAGAACTTTAGTTTATCAATTAATAAAATAATATGGTTTAATGAGGAAATTTAAATATTTACATATATTTTAAGTAGATGTAAATAATTAAAATAAAATATTTTATGCCGGGCTACTGGATGCGCTGGTATAGCATGTTGTCATCAAATTTCAGGAGTTGGGGGAATTATCAACTAGGGTTTTTGGTGCTAGTCAACTTGATTGCAATAGTAATAATTTCCTTTTGGAACGATTAAATGACATTGTAAACATATTAACTGTAAAGCAGGTAATCTTGGCAATCCGAATTCTCGAATGGTGAGCATTTGAAATCAAGCATTGAATATTCCAATCTGTATATATAAAAATGATTGCTTGTCTGTCTGTCTGTCTGTCCTCGATTGCCTCGGAAATTACTTGACTGGTGTCGTTGAAAATAGCACAATTAGTGCCGGATAGGCTTTTTTTTTAAATTTTATATGAGTACTGCACAAGAGTCCCAACTGCTCCCAACCCTCTGGAGCCAGTGAGACTATGGAATCCCCAATTGGGGAATGTTGTGAGGCTGAAGGTATTGGGGAGGGGAAGGAGAAGGGGAAGAGGAAGGTGGGGAAATACCTGGCTATTCAGATCTGGTCACCAAACACGGCTAAAAGCCATTTCAAGCAACGTTTCAATTCTGAATGATGGTCTTTCACCAGGGCGATACTGAGAGTGTCTTCCACTTTGGAACGTGCGCAAATATAATATATATTATTTTTAAATTAATTAATTGTGAATCAGCAGAAATTAATTAAATAAAATTTACTTGCGCACGCAGGGATTTGAATCCACGACCTTCGGATTCGTAGTCGAGAGCCTTACCCCTCGACCATGGAGGCCGAATATGTAAAACTCTTGTTTTAACGTTTTAAAATTAGTATGAAAAATATTGAATCCGCCATGTTGTATTGAGGTTAGCCCATATATATATATATATATGTATCACCCTGGTTAGCCACAGATTACATATTAAAAGAATAAGGTTTGTTTGGGTAGAATATTTTCAAAACGGAAAACACAAGTAGGTACCTACTTAACAACTTTTTTTATTTAGATATATTTTGAATAAATAAATGTTTGGAGAGAAATAAAATTTTCAAAATGTTTCTTTCTTTAGAGATAGTAATAGTCGTCACATGGTATTACTTTCGCTGTCAAATCAATTATGGCACCGAAACGACAAGAAAGAATTCACATCTTCATAACTTTATTCCAAAAAAGGAGTTTAAATATAGAAATACGTCTTTTAAAAATATTAAATAAGGTATCAGATTTCGGAAAAAAATATTTACTTGCCTGTGTGTTTCCTTCTTTTTTGACAGAGGAATTGAACTCACGACGCCTGCGTGGGAATCCGATGCAATAGTCAATTCGGCCACTGACTGGTCATTAGTTCAACATGGATCTTCTCAAGACTTAAGTTAACTATTTGTTTCCTTAAAAATACCCCTCACACATTACCCCCAAATATGACAGTCCATTATGGAAGGACATCCTTTGTCAAGATATTTTCAATCCTATTCAATTATCCACGACTTAACGAGGTTAATACTAAAGAGACTCGTTTTGAAAATCCATTATTAATTTATTTATTTTGTAAATTATGTACGCTCTATATGGGCTTTTACAAATTTAGTTTGTTACAATTGTCACACTGGTGCAAAACACATCACAGTAGGTACATAGATGAAATAGATATCCTTCATGAAATACAACAACCAAATATTTCATTTGTATAACGAACAAATACTGGAATAACATAGTGTAAGTACAATTACAAATAATTATAGCTATTGAGGCGAATGTTCAAAAAACACCTTTCATTCACTAATACTTATACTTTAGACAAATATATGCAATAATCGTCTGTTTGTATTTGTATTTCGAGCAGTTGAACATGTCTACTATATCTGAAAATGTATGTTTATTAAGATCTCTGAGGCGAATGTGTGGTAAAACCATGTATGATCGTGTGAAAAATATTGAAATTCGTAAAGAATGCAAGGCTGATGTAAGCGTAATGAGTAAGATTAAGAAAGGGACACTTAGCTGATTTGGGAATGTAGAGCGAATGAGAGAAGAAAGGAGTGTAAGGAAAATGTATGATGGGAATGTGAATGGAAGAAGAAGCCGGGGACGTCCGAGGAAAACACGGCACGATCAAGTGAATCAAATACTTGAGTCGGGCCATATCAAAAGTCAGAATAATAGAAGAGAATGTATGAGACGATGTATGAATGTGAATGAAGCAAGAAGTGTATGCCAAGATCGAGTTGTTTGGCGGTCCGTCCTCTCTGCCTACCCCTGCGGGGAAACGGCGTGATGGTTGGTTAGTTAGTTAGTTATGTTTATTATTAAATTTTCGTAACACAAAGCTCTGCGACAGAATCGAACATTTTGCTTAGGGTAAATCCAGGAGAGGCGTCACACTCATAATAAATTTGAATCTGGTGGAGATACGACGATTTTTCTTAAATCCTTCGATAAAGCCATCTGAGTTGAACGAAATAAGTCACTGCCTACCCGGCTGTGAAAAATAACGCTAAATGACGATAAATTGTGCAGCCAAAATGTGGAATTTGGTTACATCGTCTTCTCATTAGTATTCTTCATTGAAGAGGATTGCAACGTGTTTTTGAAGGTTGATAAAATTATTTAGTAATAAAAATAGAGCAAGCTGGATCTGCTAAATTCCATGTTATTTTTCCTTAAAACGACTCTACGAGACCATGTACCTCCGGAAGTGTAGCAACTTTGGGAGGGAAAATTTCCGCGAAAAAATTGTCATAAGGTCTCTGACATATCAACTTTAAAGTGTTGCATCTCACCCACACATCGTAGGAGAGACGCCACTTTGTCATTATGCCTTTTAATTAATTGTTTATTTTTTACTAAAACCCTATATATAAGCATGGATTAGTGTAAATTTACATATAAAAATAATGAATGATTTTAAAAATAAACTAAGTATTCACCGCTTTATAAATATAAATTGATATCTACATGTTTCGAAAGCGATCCTTTTATCATCAGGAATGTATGAAACACGTAGATATCAATGTATATTTATAAAGTGGTGAATACTAAGTATATTTTTTTAATTTATTTATTAATAATGACGCCACAAAGTGAATACCAATCGTTTGAATAAATTATAAAAAAATAATTCTTTTAATTAAATAGCAAAACCGTTTTTTACTGTATTTTTTTCAAAATGGGTGGCGTCTCTCCTGGATTTACCTTATCGCTTGCTGACGAAGGATGATCCGCCATTAGCGCAATACGTAATTCAAATATCATGTAACTCGTAATAATTGGCGACTCGCAAATACTAACTAGTAACTAATGCCTCATAACTAGCTCCTTCATAATTTCAGTAGTAACTAGAATTTTATTAAACTTTTGTCGTAATTAAGTATCAAAATAATGGCTTTCAATAAATCAGCACCGCGCAGTGCAGACACGTAAAGTGGCAAACAGCACAGAAGCGGAAACTCATTATCTATTAACACATTCATTCACGGTGTAATGTGAATACTACCGTCTGTGCCGAGCCTGCCACTGTAAGTGTCCGCACCGCACGGTGCTGGTAGATGTGAATAGATCTTCAGAAGAAACGTTGTTCGCCAAACAGAGAACTCGACCCTGGAAAAGCTCATGTTCACTGGCACAGTTTTCTCGTATTGTAAACCTCACGAAGGGGTGGTTAAACCCTGTCCATGCATGTAGTAAGACGTATACCGTCCATGGCATTTGATTACACGCGTAGCTTTGTTAAAATACTGGCAACATTCTACACTAGCGCCTCTAGCAGCCCAGGCTATAGGCTCCCAGATTGTATTGCTATTATAATAAATATTTTATTATCTTTCAAAAAAAATTGACAGTGCGCGAGCAGTATTGCTTTAAATATTAATACAATCCTAACAGGCTCTTTAAAAAAACATATATACATTAGCAAAAAATGAGTAAAATCATATGTTGGTTACCTATTTAAAAATTTTTGAATTTTTGAATTCCATAATTTATTAAGAATATATTTCACGGAAGATTTATTAAAATGTATGGAAAACCCAATTTCGCCAAGTCGCGCCGCTAGGGGCGCATGTGTAGCATTTTGCCATCTCAATGTATTAATCTCAACACAGGCTTGTCCTAGTGAGGTTAAAAATTCTAACGTTCCAAAAAAATAGAATGTAAAGAAACAATAAATAAATAAATGTATGTTAAAGGTCTGGAGCTACGCGTAATATTATATTTTAGGGTATTTGCATAGTGCACTATGTCTTTGTCATATATATACGTGTAAATATATATTTTTTATTAATATAATGTGTTACTAACAAAACCTTGTATGAAGGGACACTAGTGGGTCTTAATACTCAGTCGTTTTAAAGGAAAAGGTAGCTTGGTTCAGACAAAAAATTAGAGTCATGGAAGTACGGCGATAGGGATAAAACAAACTTGAATGAAAAAAAAACTTCCAGTGAAAATGAAAATTTCTCGAATATTCAAAATCGACGATTGTAAATTAAATAATTAATATTGTCGTAAAGCCTGATAAAAATCATTAAGAGTGTTGATTGTGGTAAAGCAATTCGTTGTTTCCAAGACTACGGCAAGATGAGTTGCACCAAAAAGGTGAGCCAATAATACAAGTAATTATTTTGAAGTTTTTTTTTTTAAATAATAATAAAAAATAAATAAATTTATATACACGCCTTTTATTCCTTTTAAGTTATCATTATACTTTTTTAGTTGTGTTTTGAATTCTATAAAGTTATTATTAAAGAATCTTATCTTATTAAATAATTTTATTTCTAGATATTTATGGTTCGATTAACCCAAAGATTTTTTACATCCCTTTCTCGCTAATAACATTGGGTAAGTACATAAGCAAGACAAAAAGCTGTGTCTCGGTAACGCTTCGAAATTATTTCACAACCATAAGTTCTTCGCATCAACTCTAATTGGGCGACCTATAGTGGAAACTCGTATCATAATAAAGTATAAATGGAATGATCTTTGCAAAATCTCGTTGAACGCCTTTGATCTTTCGCGTTAAAATTATATAGAATTAAACTGGTCGTTCTTGAATAAGCTCGAGAGTGGCTTGAGGAATGAGGAGCGAATCCCACTGGACTAATTTATTTCAGTTTCTGTGAACCTAATATAAACTTGGTATGTTACGATCGTAAAGTGTTAAAATAAACAAATGTATTTGCATTGCAGACGGAAAAATAAAGATAAAGATGCGCCTGGAAAAAATTTCGAAATATCGCGCATTTTTGCGAATTAGGATAAAATAACCCCGTGGGAGAATTTTCCTAGGCTTTTCCAGTTATCACAGGTTGAAAGTATTTTGAAGTGGGAAAAATTACAAACTGTTTTTTGACGATTTTAATTTAAATCGTCCCGGTGAAAGACAATCAGAATCGAAACTTTGTTTGGAATGCAATAAGAAACTCCAGTTAATTTAAAAAAAAAACAGTATTGTCCTTCTAACTTATACCAGTGTTTTTATTTTTTCTTTTAAAGTTCGTTTTCATAGTTAAAATAATTGCTAAAGTTTCAATTTCTTAAAGCTCACCAAAACGCACGAAATCTTGTTGAATGAATGACTTGTTCGGTGTGACGTCACACGAGTAGTCAAAATTAATGATTTAAAGGGGTTAGTCGATTTTGGTCGCATTCGAGGTATACAACTGTTAGTACAAACCTAATAGCCTATTTAGTATTTTTTCGTTTATGAGCAAAAAAGCAACAGAGTCATGTGTAGGTTACCTAGTATTAATTTTATGAACTTTCGATATCTATAAATTATTAAAAATATATTTGACGGAAAACCTATTAAAATCTATGAAATAAACCATTGGACCGTTTCTGAACAGCTTCAAAAAAAAATCCACCAGGGAAGGCGGTCCTCCTCTAAATGAATCTACATGTATTTTATTCTATAACTATTAGCAGCTATCTGTATGAACAATAATAAACAAATGTGTTATAATGATCAGATTTGCAAAAGAAGTCGACCTTTATAAAATATGGCTCACCCAGGCCTTTTGCCGACTTGTTGTTTTGATTATTTTTAGTTTGAAGGAATGCCGCAACGAATGGAAAATGAATGCAACAAATACTCTTAGTAAATATAGCTTAAAATGAAATATTTTGGAATCAATTAATTCAAATTTGGTATTTTTTAAAATCGTTTCATTATTGATACACCAGTTCATTCAGCTGTATAAAATTGAGTCTGGTTTTTGGGTGTTTTTTTTTTTTCTTTTCTTCAAACTAAATCCTGAAAACCTCTTTTAAATATAATGTATAAATTGTATTATGTATAAAAATAGATTTTTAAGTAGTTTGGGTTTAAAGGAAAAGAAGAAAAAATAACCCCAAAACCTTGCAAAAACATGAAACTTTACCAAGCTTTAAATGAAGTATTTTGCATTTCCGCCGACGTGAATAATTATTTATTTTTGTTATATCAATATTATCTATGCCTAAATAACGAGTCTGACCTGTAAAACATTACTAAAGTCATTATTATTCGTTGCAAATAATGAAAACAAAAATAATTAAGTCCATTTTGTCTTCAAATCTTTATATTTTGATAAAACATGTCCAACCTTATTATTACACATCGGAACACCATAACAACTTGACGGAATTATTATGATATTAATTAAAAACTTTAAATTGTCTTAAGGGGCGTAGAAAACGTATGAGATTTGACAGTTCTCTCAAGTTCTAATGGGACCGTCCTTCAAATGCGGCATCCATCGGAAAAAAAATCTGTTAAAAAACAACCCATTCCGTCGCTGGCGCTAGTGTAGCATGTCGCCTACTTATTTGATAATATTACTGTGTAATATTAATATTACATTTATTAATTAATAAACTAAAGTTTTTAAGACAAGATTTTTGTGCATAGCGCAAAGGGTAACAATTATTTTTATAAACAATAATTATTAGCCTGAAACACTCATCCAAATTGAAAAAACCTTCCGAGAAAAGATAAATGTCGCCGACAGGACTCGAACCTGCACCCTTCTGATTGCCGGTCAGATGCTTTACCGTTGAACTACGTCGGCTTATCGCAAACTCGCCAAGTTAATCAATATATACTAGTGTTTCATTCAATAATTACTGTTTTTTTTTCAATTATATTTCACCTGTAAACAACCAACTTTATTAGTATGAGAAAGGCTCGTAACGGCTAAATCCCTCAATAGATGGCGTCGAGATAAATGATGTCTACATTAATAATATTACAGGTACATACATACATAACTTAATTTTGGATTTGGGGCCAAAATACTCACCTAAAATCCTAATGATCTTTTTTTTTCACCAAAAGGTATAAGTAAATATCTACTACGGATTAGAAGTATATTTTTGTATAACATTATTAAATATAGTTTCTAGAAAAATCTACTTTGAAAATATAATGAGATATAAAATAAAAAAAAATTGAAATACGCATGATGGTGGACATTAAATTAAATTAAAAACGACCAATTTACGTTGGAGCACAAATTTTCCGCACATAATTTGAAAGATCGACCTGAAAAAACTTTTTTTTTTTAAATGTTTTGTTTTAATGTTTTTATTTACGTAATTAAATTTACATACCAATGATAATTTAAAAAAAAAAAAAACAATACAATAAAACCGCAAATAATTTTCTAAGTTGCCTCTAAAATTATGAAAATTGATTTTTTCATGGCATATACTTCATAATTTAAAACACAAATAAATAAGGTACTTTTCATCCGTACTAGATATTTAGTAAAGCTTTAATTAAAAAAATATATATCATTCAGTTTGGATGAGTATTAGCCATTCCTCTTAAGGACTTAACTTCTTATCAAATAATATTGCTTTATCGTCACAACCTACACAATATGAGAACATCACCCACGAAATGGGAACATTTCGGTACTCATGTGACGTCAGCAGCAGTGGTAACAACAAAACATGCGGTTTTGATGAGATAGTTTTTTATTCTCTCTTAGATAGCGATTTATAAATTCTACGTATAAATAATTATATATAATAAAAGTTACATATGAAGAGTCGGCCTTTGTTGATCTACTCGCATATGAATAAGTACATTGTCTTAAACCGATAATGTTTTTCACTGGAGTTCCTTATTTTATAAAAACCAGATCCGAAAAGTGGGAGTTCGTGGTCATTGGGAGTTCAATAAGATATTTTTAAAAATTCCTTTTATATAAGAAAATACTATCGTTTCCATATTGTATATACTTTTCCCTAGATCTATATGAATTTCATCATAAACAACATTTAAGAAACATTTCGGCGATTCATTAAAAAAGCCGTGGCTAATGAATAATATAATGTAGGTAAAAAGAAAAGGTTTTAAAATCGAAAATCATAATTTACAAACGAACCTTTACGTTTTTTTTTAATAAGAACGTACCATATTTAGTAATTAACATATTTTAATAACAACTTATAAACCCGATAATCACAGAAAAAAATCTGTTGATTCTTGCAAAATACTCTTCCGTATAAATTCAAATATTTATGTAGCAGCGCACACGGTCGCCTTGTAGATTCCGACGGATTGGACGCTCGGCGCGATTTTCCGGCGAAGCGCCACGAGAATGGCAATGTATAAACTATTACTTAGGTCAAAAATCCCCATGGAAGTTGAATTGTATACATATGGAATTCATTTTGGACTGGCTCTCGTTCAGTATTACTAATACGGAAGGCTCAATTTTTTAGCATCGAATTTGATTGGCGCGCTCTTTGAAGCATGGTAAAATGATGATCCATCTTGGTTTTATTTTCTTATATTTCGTGTGGTAGTTCACTGTACAAGCGCACGTTAGAGAAAACTGCCACTGGATCTGAATATCTAGGTTCTTTCCAATCTTCTCCTTCTACAATTTATTTCCGTGTCGCAACTCTCTACAATTGGGGGTTCCGTAATCATTTTTGACGATTAAAAGCAGGTGTTTTTAACCTAAATAGCACTGGGTATCACGTGACAGTTCACGTGACTCCTGGCCATACTGCCTCAGTCAGTTGTAAGGCTTCTCCGCTAATCCTTGACGACCTTTCGTTTCCATCTCAATCCCTTAATATAAATTGATTCTATCCTAACGAGCGTGTTTTTGTCTGAGTTTTTTCACTCGGTAAAAATAAAGCAGCGATCAATCTTAAATCCTTCGGGAGACGATCGGTTTGAGATAATTTACGGACTTTGTACAGTGAGTATAGATTCCAAAGAAAAATGACAACATTTTTTCTTAAAATAACAGAAATTAAACTTTAGTAAGAAAGTGTTCCATCAGTCAATTATTTTTTCTCGTCGGGTAGGGCCCATTGATGTCTCCGCTAGACAACAAAACATCCCTGTCTTTAAGTTAATAAACGAGTCGTGAAATTGCAAAAGAAGAGTTTTTATCTGGAGAGAGTCGCAAAAAGCTGTTTGGAACACTTTGAATTTAAGAGAAATTTACATTTTATGCCAAATATTGAGATAATAACACATTATTCATTTGATATCTAGCGAAAACCATTAATATTATATTTAGTTTATTTATTGGAAATACCTCATTGAATCTTATAAATTTCATTGTAATTTTTAATCATTGAGAAGCATAATATTAACAAATTCCAATGAAATGTGAAACAGAAAGAGACACAGAGAATAAAAGGGTATCGGTCGCAACTGGGACTCGAACCCAGATCACCTGTCTTACCAGGATAACAATCTCCAATTGAGCTATTGGAGAGTATTGTTTTAATTTTATTTTCTGTATTTTCCCGTTTCATATTTCACTTAGATCTGTTAATATTATATTTTTCAATGTTTATGTGTTTTATTTACTTTCAATGTATTTCAAACACATTTTGAGAATGCATCAAAACCGGCAACAATTTCCAGAGCGGGTTTTGCAACTCCACGACTCGTATATTATGCTATTTCGGTATACAAGGTTTATTGCGTATCTAGCGCAATTCCGGCATCTGTTTTTCCGAGCTTTTTCTCAAGTGACAAACCGGTTGCCTTCCCCCTGGAAAATCTAAATGAATTTTCAGCGACTTCCAAACGATCACTTAAAGCAAAGATCCAATGGGATTATCGCTGATAACAAAATATAGTTTAAGTTGTTTCAAGCGAAGCAACGTTTCAAATCTGAAAAAATTCTTTACCAAAGATTATGCTTAAATTAATTAATTAATTGTCCCTTCAACTACCTTGAATGGTGTGATCCTGAATGTGACTGAAGTAATCAAATACCCAGGATACCTAATCATCAGCAATCTGATGGATGATGACAACATCGATAGGCAAAACCGAGCTGTCGGCGTAAAAGCGAACATGCTCAGCAGAAGATTTCGCCGTAAAAAGGACGCTTTTCGCTTTCTGCGCACCGTTATATGCGTGTGAACTTTGGGCAAACTACAAAAAGAGCAGTGTGGAAAGACTTTGTGTGCAATACAATAACGCCTTCCGCATAATGTTTGGCCTCCCCAGATATTGCAGCGTTCCGAGAATGTTCACGGAGGGGTGAGTTCTCGGTTTCGCAGCCCTTATAAGATACATGGTAGCAGGAACGAGGGAAAGGATAAAGAACTCCGGGCATATCCGTATCATGGAAGCTAGCTTCAGTCCAGCTTCCAGCATCGACACATACTGGAGAAAGACAATGGCCCCTCACAATGTAAATGCCACAGGCTAAAGGCTTTATTTTCATATATGTGTTGCTTACTTTTTGTGTCTCATGTGTACAATATGTATCTTATTCAGTTATTCACCTACTGTATTATTTTAATTTTTTATAATCAAACGTATTTATACTTGACATGGACTGTGTGGGACTCCACTAACCTCCATATATACTGGAATAAATCTTTACTTTTATTTTTATTAAAGTAAATAAGTTGGCACAAGTAATATAGGTTTTTAATTAAAAAAAGTCGTATGCTTAAAGTATTTTAATTTGGTAAAAATGACAATGATAACATTTAATAGCAACTTTATACCATTCTTTATGATAAAATCCAAATGGGAATGGCCAGGTTACGTACTCAGGAAACATATTCGTTAGTGCTATGACGGCCTATCATCAGACCGGAAGAGAAAAGGTCATCACAAATACCACAACCGAGATGGGGTGATGTATGTAAAAGAGGAGAACTGACTACCAGATACTTCTGGAATAACCTAGCCATCTAGCAAATATTTAGTAAAAGGATAGACATTTTTCATAAAAGCGACCACTCGTAGAAGAAAAGGCCATCCACCGGCTAAAATTCCAACGAAATCACGCGCTCCTTATGCAGGTGGCGACAAGGTTGAAAGTCCCACTTAACATCGGCCGCATGTTTCGATTTACGGAAAAAAACCGTCACCAAAATGCTTGTTTTATTTTATTCTGTAAAGCTCAGACATAATTATTGAAATGTTTTACGGTCATATTCTAAAAAACTTAATTTACCACAATGAACAATAGGACAACATCGGAAACGGGGTTCGTAAGTAGGAGAGTTTGCGCTTTAAACATTTTTTTAATGTCTGATATTTTTTTTTTTTTAGTCTTATGAAAAAACAAAACAAAAAAAATGAACGGTTATACGAAAGGTCAAAGTGTGTTCTACTTGCAGTATTTAATTAAATCGTCTACGATATTTCTAGGCCATCAAATTCTCAAACCGAAAACACATGATTTTGAATTACTTCACATTGCATCGCCTTAAAGCAGTCGTATATCCAAGTTGCTGACTTTTAAGCATGTTGCTTCCTTTAATCCTTTGTGATCGCTTGTTGTTACATTGTCCTCATTAGGATCGGTTTAATTAATGAAGGGATGACTGAACAGAGACAAAATACATATAAAACAGCTGACTATGGTACCAGCCATTTAAATCAAATAAATAAACCTGTCTCTCAGATAATTAAATTTGATTTTATACTTGTATAACATCTAACAAGAAATCCCATGGCTTTCTTGTTGTAGAACCAAGGGAAGTGTATTATCATTCAAATGGACAACGGTGTTAGTTCATACTAATATTAATTAATATTGCGAACCCCAGACCTCCAAAGGTTTCCTGTGTACTCAAGCTTCATTAGATATTCAATATTAACTATTAGCATTAAATAATATTATACAGCCCCTATGAAACGTAAGCTCAAGATAAACCTTAAAAAAGCATATAATAGAGGTGTTTAATCATAGTTTAATTTACATATTTTACATCATTTAGTATTTTGCACATTTACTATCAGTTTCGATGGTCAAATTTAGCAAACAACTTTTTTAAAAAAGCTGACTTTAGTCATCGTTGTTTCACCCCTCATTGCTGCTAAATCTATTTGAGAATTGTGTTATTTTCAAAAGACTTTCCTGATAATATTATGATAATTGAGTTGCAATAAATAAAACAAGATATGACTTTATAAGAGATGTGCACTCACTACCTGCGATCTCTTGTAAAGTTATTAGGTGTTGGGGTGGTTTATAACACATTAATTTATAGATTTAAGTATATAATACTACCCAGTGATTTATCAAACAAATACCTATCCATTATTATGGTTTATGGTTTTCATTATTATGGTTTTTAAGTTCAATTATTGAACTTTCCTTCCTATTGGATAGATTATTTTTTCGATCATCAAGCAAACTTGACCTTAAAAATGCATACCTGATCACTTGTTGAAAAAGGTCAAATCTCCTCAGAAATCCAGATCATCAAATCCCAAACTTGAAACTAACACACATTAGAAACTTAAAAACAAAAACTGCCCGTAAAGTTCAAATAACACTTCAGTTATTTTGTACACGTTTAAAATGCAAAAAGAGACATCGTCATTTGTTTTGATTTTTCTAACCGAAAATGATGAATGAGAACCATGGATTTTTTTTCAAATACTGAATTAGAACGACGTTCCTTTGTTTGGGTCGGAGTTAGGTTTAATTTTTATGCCGTGTTGATGGAGTTAAGTTCTTTTAAGCGGCGGGTTTTGTTGGTTGGTCACTGAGGTTGGCTGGTGGTTTTGTCAGTGGTGTGACGCGTCCCGGGTCGGGTTGGATGCCCAGCGGCGGACGTCCCGAGGTATACTGAGGCGTCTCGGCGCGTGGCTGGACTGGCTGGACTGGCTGCGGCATGAAGGGGTGGAGGGCGGGAGAGACTGTGCGGTGATTGAAAATAATGCACTATTGAGAGAATATAAAACACAAATGAATTGAAAACAATTATTGAACTTTCCTTCCTTTTATTGAGAAACTTCAGGAAACATAAAATTGATTTTTAATCAAAATTCACCATCTACATATCTTACTTAAATGTCAGATTTTTAAAAATATTTTTGCTATTTTTTGTCTCGTTAAAACAGGTCCAATTTGATGTATAAAGAGCTCCATAAGATGTTGTACGAAATTTTATGAAGACATTTATAATTTTAAATTCACAGCATCACCTTCTCAAACCTACCTTACACTCCACATTATAAAACACCATGCAAAGCATCGCTATTAAAACATATTATGCAACTACGTAAAAACATACTGTATAATGTACAGAAATAAAATAAATACACTGTATACAATAAAACTTATACACATTCATAATTCATAACATCATTCATAAGTAACATTATAACTTATAACATTCATAAGTTCATTCGTTAATCAATTTGAATATGTATATTTTTACACAGTCATAGTTAATATTTCTCACCGGAGTTCCTCATAATTAATCTTACACGTTTATTTTCTTAGTGCTGCGATTTTTTATCTTGGAATATTTCTCTAAATATTATGGAACTATAAAAGTAGAATACATTTTATCAGTTAAAAAGTTTCAAGAAGAACGAAAAAATTTTTTTTTTGTTACCTGGAAACTGATTTAGTTGTTTGTTTGAATTCGATCAGAATAAATTCCTAACAATAAATTTCGCTAAATGAATACATTGAAGATATTTTGTTTTGAATGGTGCTATCCACTATGTACATTTGCTACTTAATTTAATTTATAAGCTACCGGTTTCGACACATTTTTAAGAATGCTAGTGAATGACACGAATGTGTCGAAAGCGGTAGCAAATAAATAAAATTAAGTTAACAATGTACATTAATAGATAAAACTCTTAGAAATTGTTACATAGTTAATGACTAAGAAATACAATGAATACGTTGAAAGTATTTTTTTTACTATCTTCTAATGGAGTTTGAATGAACATTGAATACAATTTTTGATTATTTTAATCTGTATACCAACATTCAGGAAAGATGGTGCAATCTGTTATAGTCTTTATGTATAGTTTAATAATTAATCTACTAAATAATAAATGTATGTATTTAAATATAAGATCAGTCCATTGTTTGGGATTCCTTACATTAATGCTACCACCCATGGAGAAATCCTAATTAACTAACTAACTAACTAACTAACCATCACGCCGTTTCCCCGCAGGGGTAGGCAGAGAGGACGGACCGCCACAACTCGATCTTGGCACACACTTCTTGCTTCATTCACTTTCATACAACGTCTCATACATTCTCTTCTGTTATTCCGACTTCTGACATGGCCCGACTCAAGTATTTGATTCACTCGATCGTGCCACGTCTTCCTTGGACGTCCCCGGCTTCTACTTCCATTCACATTCGCGTCATATTCTCCTTACACTCCTTTCTTCATTCATTCGCTCTACATGCCCAAATCATCTAAGCGTGCCTTTCTTAATTTTGCTCACTACATCACAGCCTTGCATTCTGCCATCAGAAATTCTAGTAATTCCAAAGCTGATGAGATGGCGTTTGATCAGGACAGCAGCAACATAATAGTACGAAGAGCATCGGGTATGAATTATTATACTCTTCTTTTTTTGGCTTCGTAATCTACGTGCTTGGTACGAGTGCAGTTCCGCAGAGTTGTTTCAGGTTACAGGGTGTAGATTGACCTGATGGTAGTCAACGTATGACAGGAGAGAGCACCAGAAGAAGAAGAAGAAGAATGCTTTGTCTTTTATGTTAATAAACCAGAAACAAATAAATTATTTATACATATTTTAATAAATTAAATAAAAAATTACTTTGTATTCACCACTTTATCAATGTATACATTTCTTAATTTTTAATTAATTTATTAATAATGACGCCAAAAAGCGAATACCAATCTTTTGTACAAATTACATATTTTAATACTTATTAAAGATTTTTTTATATCTATTTGATGAGATGTTTTCATCTCCACAAGAAAGTTAAAAACGACATGAAAATATTACAAAAAAAAACGTTGCAGTACGAACACCTCTCATAATTTTCCCTTTCTTGTGCGTCCTTAAAATCCTTTATCCTCCGGTTTCCGTCGGCGCCGGTCCGGGAAGGCCGCTATCGATCGGCGCGCCTCGACGGCGGATAGCGTCACGACTACTGCGCGAACACCTCCTACCTACATCCTCCTTCCTGCTGTTCCCTCCAACCCCCTATAGATCCACCCACCACCCACCAACACCCCCTAATCCTCCCACGTGTGCTCAGCACGGAAGCCCTACACAGCCTCATACAGCCTCCGACATACCCCCGAACACGAGAACATCAAAGAACTTGTATTTATATCGAGAGTGTTCGTTTGGTGGGAGAGTTCTCTCTATTCATTTATCTCGTTGAAGGGTTATTAAATGTTCATGAATTCACCCAATTTTACTTTCTCCGATCAGATACAAATAATCAAATTTAAAAATAATTCAACTTTAAAAAATCACGTAATTTTTACCTTCACGTTATGTGGATAAAAATGCAGCATTTAAAAGTCGTTTATATGCACCGATTATTTATAAAAAGCGGTATTTTAAATTAAACTACACTATTTAAATGTGTAAGTATCGATTAAACGTGTAAATTGTTAAGAGGAACGGCTGCGCCGCCTGTTTCATGCAGAACTCAATTTTGGATTTGAGGCCAAAATACCCATTCAAACTGAATGATATATTTTTAATTAAAGGTTTAGTAAATATCTAGTATGGATGAGAAGTATTTTATTTATTTTTGTTTTAAATTATGAAATATATGCCATGAAAAAAAAAACAATTCTCATCATTTTCGAGGCAACAAATTAATTGTGGGTTTACTGTATTTTTTTTTAATTATCACATTTGCTATATAAATATGAATACGTAAATAAAAATTCCATTAACAAAAAAAAAACGTTTTTTCGGGTTGATATTTTAAATTATTTACGGCAAATTTGTGTTACAACGTAAATTGGTGGTTTTTAACTAAATTTAAAGTCCATCATAATGCTTATTTTAATATTTAAAAAAAATTATATTTCATTATATTTTCAAAGTAGACGCTGAATATTTTTTTTTAAATCACCTTTAACCCCCAAATAATTGTTAAAGGTGCCTCTAAAATAGCGAAAAATCGATTCCTTTAATGGCCAATATTTCATAATGAAAAAGAAAAATAAATAAATTACTTCTCATACAGGTATTTATTATACTTTTTTAAGAAAAAAAAATCATTATGTTTAGGTATGTATTTTGGCCTCAAATCCAAAATTAAGTTTTTATATGAAACAAGCCGCGCAGCCGTTCCTCTTAAGAGGAATATACAAGGTAAAAATATTATTAGCCTGCCTTACACGGTCGATATTATTGATGCAATTTCGATTTTCTTCAATTTATTGATCGTGTGAGGGGTACATTGTGTCAATAATATTGACAGCAATAAAATTGACGAAAATTAGAATGACTGTATTTTTATTGAAGCTCTGTCAATACGATTGAAGCCCTGTCAATATTATTGAACTTGTAAGCGGTATATTGCACAATATCTGAGCGCCATCGCCAACGTAATTAGAATAATGTCAGATTCACAAACACTCATATTGAGAAAACAAGGTCCGTCCTTATAGAAAACAAGATAGCAGCTGACAAAATATTGACCAATATTAGTGACACGTCTGAGGCATGCTTCAATAATATTGATTGGGTAAGGTCCCCCTTATGTCACCACAAATATAGGTAATACGCAAAAAAATCGCTTGGCGGTTTGATTTATTTTGTGAAGAATTTTGTAAGAAAGAAAAAAAAATAATCAAAGTAATCAATCGTTCACTATAAAGCAGTTTTTTTTTAACTTGTTTTTTTTTTTTTTTACATCCTTTAATAATTTTCTATTGAACAAATATATATTATTTAGTAGTTTACGCTTAATTTTTTACGACGTATTTAATAATTTTATCTTAATTCTTATCAAAGGAATTTATAGCAAAAGGTTCAATTTATCGAAACCATATTTTTTGGTTTTCATAATGTCGATTAATCCGATTAAGCCGATTCGTAGTACAGATTAATCGAAATAGTGATTTCACTGATAGCTTCGCCTTAAATGATTCATTAGTATCACATATTTTTGTTATTATTATTATTGTATTGTAGAACGCTCTGTATTTTCCAACGTAAGTTTATAATTCACATGTGAATTGTGTAAGTGTAATTATTTCACGTAAACATTTATGCAAAAAGCATTTCACTGGAATAAACAAATATATTTTAGGTGAAGCATGTGCACATTGCCACTGGGTAGCATTGAAACAGATGAAAATAATCATGTAGTCACTTTTATTTTTTTAAACGTTGAATAATTAGGTGACATCGTGTTTCAGAAACATATTTCGAGGTATCTTGTACTGCGCCTTAGATATATATTTTTTACATTAACTCCAAACTGGAGGTTCCGAGGAAACTAAATTCCCTCAGAGCCTATGTCATCTTTGAGGATGCTGTATGGAGGGTCTTTTTGAGGAGAGGAAGGAGTAAACATGGGTCTTGAAGAGACCCATGTTGCAGGAGGGAGGAAACACAGAGGCCGGCAAGTCTTTTGACAGCCGGGCTGTTAAACTCAAAAACGAGTCGTAAAAACGACCCATTTTCATGTGACAAATGTCAACCGTCTACAAATGTTGGAGGGATCAATGACGCTAGTTCCTCAGAGCATCTTCTATTGAAATACCGGAAGAACAAGGACAGCATTCCTACCTGACGTCAGCGCTCTAAAGATTTGTAAAGTTTGTTTAGATAGGGGAATCTATCAAACGGACAGCCCTTTACTGGAGAGTCAAGGGATTTTTTAAGGTATTTTCGGGCTCCAGACCAGAGGTGGTTACCAAATTTAATAGTGGAGACCACTTGCGATTTGTTCGGGGTCAGCAGTTGTGTACTATTAAAGTATCTGCGGATCCTATACAGTACGCCCAGCTTCTGAGAGCCCCCGTGCCTCAGTTGGTCACTTAAAGTTACACCAAGGACATAAATGTAAGGCATGTTGGAAAGATTGCTTCCATTGAAGGAGATTAGTTTGTCATTTCGATTCCTTTTGGACATATTCAGACATTATTGGGTTTTGAAACATAAAATTCGACGAGGTTATTCTTTCCCCAAGAGGAAACCCTCCCGACGTAACCGTTCATTCTCTTCTTCAAAGCTCTCTGATCCGTTGGAGTTTGTGTGCCCTTTAGGGTCTTGTCAAACAAAAAGCGTGGACTGTAATTATATCCGCGTAACAATGAATTGGTGCACACGAAAAAATATCATTGATGTGTAACAAAAACAAAGTCGGAGACACAACCGATCCCTGTGGGACGCCAGCATTTATTGAATGGAGAAAGAGATGGATCGACCTCTCCTGAAATTTTGAAGGAGAGGTTGGCAATCCACATACACAAGGATTCGGGTTCGGAAGAAGGCAGTTTGTTACCAAGTCCTCGGTCCCGAACCCGGTCAAGGGCTTGGAAATGATAGATAGATACGTGTTTTGATAAATTTTGTGATGTCTTCACCATAATAATATTCAAATAATTTATATGAACATTTCTGAAAAATGCATGCTACGGTTCTGAAAAATGCATGCTAATCGATTTTTGTTTTGTAATTTACTGAAAGTTATAATATTCCTCACTTCAACATTATTTATTTTGAAAAATAAACATCTTACTCCGTTTTCCTCATTACATCCATACTCGGTTTATTCAAATTGATGGTAAAATTAACAATGTGTAATAACTATCCCGAGATGTGTGTTGTGCTAGAAAAATTTCATAGAAATAGAAAGGAGATAAAAAAGGAAATTTCTTATTTTTTTGTAAAGTTTCTATACCGTATAAAATAAATAATCATAAAAATAAAAGGCGTCTTTTCTGTGGCTCACTTAACCTCCCAACGAAATCTTCAAGAATATTCCTTTATTAAATTATTTCCACGAAAAAACATAAAAAACTCTTTTATTTTCAAAGAAAATACTGCCTAAAGAAAGTACGCCACATTGAACAAGGTTCTTCTTTGACCTTTTAATTTCGTTGGTATTTTATTTATATTTATATTTGCACACGTAGATAGATTATCGCTCTCCGAAAAATTAATGAAAGATCCACTTTTTAACCTTTTTTATGTGATTACCGCACAAGAGTTCCAACTGATCGGAACCAGTGGGACTGTGGCATTCCCAATTTGATCAATGTTAGAAGAGTATGAAAGGGGCAATCGAGTATCACAGCATGACTTATGGAAGTATATAAGCCAATTAATGGTTGTCTCGTTCTTCTTCATACCTCGGCTTCATACTTGTAACATTGCAACGGTGATAATAATTATACCAACCTACGAGTTTGATTCATCGCCACGTAAGCCGCGATATTATTGGAGACGACACGTCATAATGCCTTGGCGTAGTCATCACAATTGGCGCAGCCAGTTATCACTGAAGAAAGTGGAGAAGTGGACGAAGAAGATTGGTAAGACCAAAGCCATAATGCAACATTACGATTCTTTACTTTATTCTAATTTTATTGCTTTATGTGAATACCGCACAAGAGTTTGAACTGCCCGGAACCAGTGGGACTATGGAATCACAAATTTGGCTATGTTGTGAAGCTGAAGGTAGTGGAGAGGGGAAGAAGGTGGGGAGGAGGAAGGATGGAAAGCATCAGGCTAGTCAGAACGCAGCCAAAGTCATTTCTAATAAAGTTTCGTTACTGAATGGTCGTCTTTCACCAGGGCTGTACTAAGAGTGCCGAATGCCTTGAAAATAGATAATACGCCCAGCTTCTGACATTGCCCATACATAGAGATGGCAAAACGTTACACTTTGGTTTTTAGTAGCCCCGTATGCACCAATTGGTTTTTTAAAACATTTGAATAGATGTTCTGTGAAATACATTCTTAACGAATTATAGAAATCGAAAATTCACAAACTGAATATTTGGTAACCCATAAATGTCCTTACTGCGTTTTTAAAAAATATTAAAGAAGCCATTAGGTTTATACTAACAGTTATAAGCCTCGCCGCTCACCCTCGGTCTGGTGGTTTAGAAAGGTAATAAAATACCTATCTCTTAATTTCTTCAAAAGATTGGTATTCACTTTACGGCGTCATTATTAATAAATTATTAAAAATGCTTTGTAAACACCCCTTTTTTTAGTATACATATATATTAACATGTTTCGAAAGCGAATCTTTCGTCATCTGGACATACAGAATACATTAGAATTAATATTAATTCTTATAGTATTCTGTATGCCCTGATGAGGAAAGCTTCACTTTCGAAACATGTTGATATATATGTCAAAAAGTAGTGTTTACAAAGTTTTTTTATTAGTTAATTACTTATTTAATAAATTACATTTTGTACATATTTTATAATAAAATCTAGATAACCTTATATGAAAGCCTTTTTTAGGGGTGTAAAAAAATGAGAAATTTATTTAAATTTATTATTTTTAGACTTCTTTATATACTTTAATGAGGATATTTTAATATTTATATCTATTTGCTGGTCGTATTATCTCTTCTATGGTATTTGAGAGTACCTATCTACCACTTTGTAACACTGTAAACGCAGTACTTAATGAAATTACATAATTTGTATCTTATTCCCCACCTTTTATTTTAGCAGGTGTTTACAGACAGAATGTCTCATAACCCGGGATTAAAAACAAGCTACTTCACGGAATTGGTTCCGTAAGATTTATAACTCAATCTTTTAAATGGACTTCCGCTGTTCCACCTCGTCACGTATCCAGTACATAAATAAAAGCCCCATAAACAATAGCTCAGCTTTTACTTCAGATGTACGTTTTACCCACTAAATATTTTTGTATTGTTTTATAAGACCTTGTTTTTAATGGAATATTATAAATAACCTACTTTTATTCTTGCTTCACTATTTAGGTACTACTTTACTTTACCCAACTTCTCTTGAAATTTTGATTACACAAAAATATTGCGTAATTTAAATTAATATTTTTAAAGCTACATAGCTCATGGTGGAAATGACGATTCAAGCAGAAAAAAGTAAAGTTGATTTAAACATTCTTGAGGGGTTTTATTTCTACAGCATTCAATCTACTAATCCTTCCTATGCCAGTTCCATGCCTCCCTGCCATACATCAGGGATGGTATCAGCACTCTATTGTCGACTGCTAGCCTCGCTTCTTTGGACAACTTTTTGTCAGTGATTCATCCTCCATTGATTCACGTATTCACCTTTCTTTCAAATATTATTATTATAATATTTTTTTAGTAACATTATTGTGAAATACTCGTATGGATGTTTTAAATTTTGAGTGTATCACATATGTTTTTATTTTATATAGACCTTAAATGGAAATTTAATTTATTATAATGTTTTGAATGACTACTAAAAGGTAGTTTATCGGGCCTTTTTTTTTTACAATTCGTAAAATTGAATAATTTTTTTATTTTTAAAACCTATGTTCCACCTTCCTTAACCCTATGGTAGGGATAGGTGTAACACATCACAACCTAAAAACTTTCCTCCAAACCATTCATTACTCCGGGCAACGCCGGGTACTTCAGCTAGTATAAATAACGTCTGTGGTAGGATGGGTGAGTTTGTTATATACATAAATCTACTTTTTTTTTCCGAGCTTGATGAAATTTTGCGCACTTGATCTCCAAAACAAAACGAAGGCTACTGTCTACATGATATTTCAAAAACCATCCACATTCTCTTTTGACACCCGTTAAAGGAGAATTCAGGTACTTCTTGATGAAATATTGCACAGTTGCCGTTCAAAATACGAAGAAAATTACTGGTTAAATCACAACCACATAACTTTATTCAAAAGCATTCATAATCACCAGCAACGGCATGTACTTCAGCTGGTTTTAAAGAAAAATCAACTCTTCTTTTGCCACCAATCTTCTAATAAATGTAATTAATATCAATAGAAAAGCAGGACACAAAATTAGCAACTGTAAAATCATGCATTGTGCGGGTGTTTTTAAAATTGTGTCATCTGCGTGGAAAACCGTATCTTCTCCAAGTTTAAACTTTCAAAGTGATCTGCCGGGTAAGCATGTTTCCTGTATTTGTTGAACATAATTACATAGAGCCTAGGAAGATATATTTGTACAGTGCCCTTGAGGTGATGAAGTGAAACAAAAACGGTGATCCACAATTTGTCCAATCATTATTAAGGGTACACGGTACCCTCTACACAGCATACCCAAAGATGATATAGGCCCTGAGGGAAATTATTTCCCCCATAGCCTCCTGTGTGGAGTTTCATACAAACATTTTTTTTGGCGTGATACAAGATCTATTACTGCTTGAAACCGATGGAACTACAGCATCCCTTAATCGAGGGTTGTTTTAGGGCTGAACCTTGCAATTCAGATATGGCCATTTAACATAACTACAGCTATGTTCAGTTACGTTTCGATTCTGAATGGTGGTCTGTTATTAGGGCAATATTTGTGCAAACAAAATCATATTTTTATGCTACGAAGGATTCACGAAAAACGTTTTGTTAAGTAAATACATAATCATAACCATTTTTTTCCTTTGGCTATAGTGTTTAATAAAATATGTTTACATAGTTACAGTATAATATTATTAAAAAGTTCTAATTGAATTTTGAAGAAACAAAATAACTTAACTCGAGCAATTTACGTCTCAAAGAAAAAAATGTACGTGTTTTAGTATACTGGGTGTTAAGAGTGCATCAGTTATTGTAATCAGATTCCTGAGGTCATTTGGAAAAAAATGCAAATGGCATTTTAGTCGCCGATAACTTTTTGTTTCATCTAAAATCATTGAAAAATAGTAATGGTAGAATTCAATTCAGTTAGTGTCTGGTTGGGGTCATCCGTGACGATATGTGACATAATGTTTTGTTGTTTGATTTTTTAAAATTTAAAAATTAAACCCCAAAAAAATAAATTCACCGGAATCCGGATTTTTACTCCAAACACGTTCAGGAATCATCGGTTTAAGTTTGTCGGGTACGTTCCTTAACACATCTTATAGCTGTCGTAATCTCAGATGTTGTAATTAAATTAACAAGATCAAGAACAATATTATAATAATCATTAAAAAATACTTCCTTCCCATTTCACCGCTGTTAATTAAGAATTCTCTCTCCCCTCTCCCCACTCTGGGTAAATTTCCAAGTAAAAATAAAATGTTTGAGGCATGAACTTGAAGCTTAAAGTAAATCCCCCAGACTTCAAAGTATCATTCAACTCGCTGGGCACCTCGTTAAAGGAAAAGAAAATTTTCCCCTAATAGCTAAAGTTTCTATATTGATCGTTTGGTCCTTTCCGCTTTTTCAGCCAATAGTGTATTTGGGGTTACTTGAAGTTGGCTGGGCGCCAATGTTTACCCCGTGAGAGGGCGATGCACCGGCGGAGGTATTCGCACCAGGCAGAAGGTAGTATGTGCTACTGAGAAAGTACTACCTTTCTACGATGTGAAAGTTCGCGTGCTACGCGGCTCCGGGTAGTATTGGCCGACTCATTGATGGCAGGTCAACGCTTGTTCACGTGACCCGATAGGGGTTGTAGAACGCATACTCGTATTTATAAATGTGAAATACATTATCAGCAATGTCACGTTGACTATTTATAGCCCCGGTTATTAAATTGGGACACCAGCTTACTCAGTGCTCCACAAGTTTTTCTAACCTATGGCACACCACAAGTAAAATATGTTTAGATGTAGGGGATATCACAAAATAAGTTTTTTCAACTCTTTCATTAATGATCGAATTTCACACTATAAACTACAATCTCTGTCAGTCAGACGTAAACTTTCTGATGTATTCCTTTTGTACAAAATTATGCATGCATCAATTGATACACCAAATATTTTATCACAATTCAACATTAATACACCAACAAGAAAATCAACAAGGATGATAAAAGACATTTTTAAAAAATTTAAATCTATCACATAAATACGGGATATTTCTCTCCTTAACCGCTGATATTAAGAAATCACAATACTATGCACTGTTCTAATAATGAAATAGACATTTTTAATGACACAATTAATCAAATAAAAACTGAAAGTTTTACTATTGACATCAAACTGACAATGATTTTTTTTTTATTTTACGGATTCTTTCGTAATCCTCTCTGGGGCTTATAGCAATACCCCTCATGTTTCTAACTAACTAGTACTGCGGCACATTGGCCTTATTACTAGCACCACCTGATGGTTTTATTTACTTGATTTGAGTTTAATATTACATTTCATGAGTTTTTAGGGAAAATATCGTAACTACAAAAAAAAACCCCAAACAAAAAGGAGAAAAACGAACATTTAGCTCTGAACTATATACTCTTATTGTCTTTTATCATTTTACTGAAGTTAAATATTTTATTTGTAGGCTGCGTTTTCTCCGAATCTGCTGCGCTAATCCTATAGGAGAAATGTGGGAAAAGGCATTCATTCAGTAGTTGGTGGCATCCTTCTTCATTTAAGTTGTCCTAAATTCCAAAGGGAGAAAAAAGGGAAAGAGGATATGTGCTAGGTGGATAATGAACTTGAAGCATTTTGCGTTATTAGTTTGTGTCCTCCTTCAGTTTGAGTTGTCCTAAATTTCTGTGGGGGAAAAGAGGGAAAGAAGATATGTGTTAGTGGGCAGCGAATTTGGATGTTTAATTTGTGTCTGTTTCATTTTCGTTGATGTGATCATTTTCATGGAGCTCCAGGATAATGTGTTTTGGCATTTTGTGCTTGTAGCGGAACGAAAGATCGTCGGGCGAGTTATAGGCGCCCAATTCTTTCACGTGCGGATTCTCCGGGTTTAGAGTATTATAAAATCTTGTTGTCAGTTTGTGGGAGTATTCTTGAATTGTGGGAAATTCTTTTTGTTCGTGTAGGTGTTTGAGGTTTGTGTTAAAAGGTGTGTTACATGTGTTTTATATGCATTTATTTTGGAGTGTTTGAATTTTGTGATATGTGGATTGTGATATACTACTCTAAACCGGAAAGGCGTATCTAAGAACTGGACGAATTTGGCTCTGATAAAGGATGAGTTTTTTCTTATCTGCTAGCGGACTTCTTCTGTTGAAGATGGGGCTAATTGCTCCTATTGCTTGCTGCGTTTTGACTCTCGCATTTCATATGTGCGCTTTCCAGTTTAGACGGCTGTCCATGGTGAGGCGTAGGTATTTTACTTACGGGCTTCCAATCTAGCTTTACTCCACTCATGGTGATTTTTTCTTTAGGTGTTTTATTTTTCAACCCACGGGTGATTGTTATGACTCCACTTTTTTTTTCGTTTAGTTTGAGTCGCCATTTTTTATAATAGTCTCCGATCGCGTTGAGACCCGTTTGAAGATATTTCACGGCCAAGTTTGGTGTTACTGATGAGGCGTATGGGCATATGTCGTCAGCGTAGGTTGGTTTTTTGCATGTAGTGAGTGCAGGAACGTCGTATGTGTAAAAATTGAAGAGGTGGGACCCGAGTAAACTTCCTTGTGTTACGCCTTTAGGTACTTCTCGTGTTGTTGATTTTGTCTCCCCTACTTTGACGGTGAATGTTCGGTTCTTCAGGTAGGCTTGTATTATACGAATTATGTACGTAGGTGTTTTGGTAATGTACATTTTTTGGATCAGCCCATCGATCCATACTGTGACAACTTTTTGTTTGCGCCAACTGCGTTCAGTCCTCCGTTAATGGAGTTTCCTGCATTCACCCTTCTTTCAATATCCCTATCAGTCTTTCCATCTCTCGTAAACATACTTCTCAAATATACAAACTCATCAACCTGCTCCAAGTATTCATCATTCACAACTATATTGCACACTGTTTTCGTATTCTCTCTTTCAAAAACCATGACTTTGGACTTACTTACATTCATCATTAGCTCATTCTTCATACATACTTCGTTCACCCTAGATACGAGGGACTGTAGATCTTCCATACTGTTAGCAATCAGCATCGCATCATCAGCATACAACAGGCAACATATTTGCAGGCATTTTCGCGCCCAAGCCCACCTCTTTCAATTCTTGTATACAATTATCCATGTATAGATTGAATAACCACGGCGACATTACGCAGCTTTGCTTAACACCTTTTGTGATGTAAAACCACCCCGTAAAATCACAGTTTGCCCTAACACATATGTTATGGATAATTATTTATTGTCTTTTAATTTAATTTGTAGAACCATATTTTCGTTTAAAGTTTTTGGAATTTAATAAATACTGTTATTTTTCATTTGAATACTAGAGTTAAGGAGCTACTAAGGTATTTGCCAACCATATTTTATAAAAATATCATTCTTTTGACATAGCTACAGGTTTAAAATTTTTACATACGTATACAATTAGATAAATTTTAAATTGTAGAAATTAGAAAAAGTGTTAATAGTCAAATAAATATTATTAATAATCAAGTTTTTTTTTTTAAATAGCTATCTCCTAAAATTTTTTTCACATTCATAACTATATTTAGAACATTATTCACATTAATTTTAACAATTACAAGTATTAATATTTTAATTTTGTATACCTCGTTATTTTCTTGATTTTATTTATATTAATAATAAAAATGATTTCTTTTTTAAATCTTATTTTTCAATAATTTTAAATTTCCAATTAATTACTTTCCTACATTTATCAGTCATTGATAATTTTTGTACATGTTTGTAATTGTTTATTAATTACATTTTCTATTTTTATTGTTTTTCTATACTTGCCATTATTTTTAATATACTGTTTATCCTGATGAGGAAGCTTTCGACTTCCAAAGACAGTTGATAATATCGGCTGTGTAGTAAGGGACAAATTTTTGAAATTATTTTTTTTTTTGCTATTCTGTAGATACTAGGTTATAATGCAGAGAGTGCTGTTAAAATTTAATATTAAATTAGTTCGCATAAGGGTAAATTCTCAAGGTAAGGGGTAAATAATAATAAGAAAAACTGATGTAGGCCACTCCTGAATATGCTTTTAGACCTTTCTGAACATTTTTTGTTAAAACATTTACTGGGTTTTGAAATGTGACAGCTATTGCTCGTTACTTGTTCGCACTTGTCTAGCTCATTCGCCGCGAACGCCTGAACGAAGTTATTGACAGTTGATATAAACACAATCACACTACAAGAAGAAATAATACTTCCCTCTAGAAATAAACCAACAACACAGAAGTCATCATTATATAGAGCGGGGAAGATCTTTCAAGAAATACCGACCAATATAAACGAAGGAGAAAATACGTTTAAATATAACAAAGTGTAATTTTTTGTTTCGTAACAGTAATTTTTGATTGGAGATTGTCACCTAAATTGCATATATTATTTTTGTACAAGATATATTACATTTATATTAGAAAATATGTAATCATTGTACATAAGTATGCACTATTTTAAGTTAAATAAATAAAAACATAAAATATTGAGCGTCCCCGCGTGTTGGTCACGCGTTGACCGTATCTCCCAACTCAAAATTGAGAATGGCGTCAGTTTTTTGGAGCATCTTTATGTGAAATACCGCTAAAATAGACACGTATTTAATTTTCAGTGGGATTGCCCTTTTCCAAACTAGTAGTGGCTGCTCAATGTTATCTTATTTTATTTATTTTTGGGAAAATTAACAGCAAATCCATAATTTACACAAGAATACAATAATAAAAACAATAAATCATTCCAATTATAAATTTTCCACTGCTGATACGCACAGTTTTACATCAGTTAGCTTAAACTATGTCAGTCGGGGGACGGGAGGGTGGAGGGGAAAATAGGAGTGGGATAAAGGTACAAAGGACTAAATTAAATTGAAAGGTGGTTTAAGTTATCTAGTTTGGTTTTACAATGAGGAATATAAAAAGTAAGTGGCTATCTGCTATTGCGGTTTGGGATATGAAATCAAAGGCGTCCGAGAAAATCAGGGCTATCAACTAAGATGCGTGCGATTTTAAATAATATTACGGAATCCGCTATATTTCTTCGGCAAGTTAATGTCTGTAAATTTACAAAAAGAAGAAAAAAACTGGTGAGATCTGAAAGAGCGGAAGTTTAGGTACCTTAAAAATCTATTTTGGACGCTTTCAATTCTGTTTTTATGTACTGCATAGCCTGGGTTCCATGCCTGAAATGCATATATCAACATACTGCGAACATATGTGAAGTAAAGTGTTATATTTGGAGTATTTGCAGTTTACAGTTTGCCAGGGAAAAGTTTTCAAACTTCATTTTAGTTTCAACAGAACCCACGCGCCTTGGCCGCTCAAACCTACACGGACTATGCTAATAAAGGGGTAGTTTGGTTGAGTGCTTCCATTGAAGTTTTGAGACTTGATGTACAAAGCTGTTCAAATGAGAAAAAGATTCACGTTTTGAACGGTAGAGTACAGTGATAATGAAGTTTTTTGTGGGAAATAATGACTACCCGAATTAAAACATTGTACAAAGCAGAATTGAATAAATAAAAAGTAGCATTATTTGATCCAATGCAAATTAATGTTAAAATTCTACCAATTTAAGAAGAATAAGGAACTCCAGTCCATTTTTGAAAATCATAAATGATGTTCAAACTTAAATACCAGTATATTTCGCTTTTTTTTCGAAAGTTAGTTTTCATAGTTAAAATAATGTTCAAAGTTAAAATATTTTAAATCCCGCCAAAACGCTCTAAACCTATCGCCGGTCGGTTTTGATTAGTTTTGAGGTTAGAATGTTAAATGAAAAAAAAGGATGAGCTTTACCGCCCATAATTTTATATTCTATTCATGGTAAACCATAATTAAACATAAGTAATAAAATTATGTACCTTTTTAAAAACTATAACTATAAGAATAATAATAGTATTGAGCATTAACATGTACGTAATATCCGTTTTGATAATTGGTTTGCTCATGAATACTCTAATTTCTTTCATCAATAATAGTTTTTTTTATATTGAATAACAATTACAGATCATTGAAGAAAACATAACCTAAATGAGAGATGCGGACAAAAGGACAGAAACTAAAAATATTTCAGTCGTATCTGGAACACGAACCCAGGTCCCCACTGCCTATCCGGGGCAACACTCAACCGACTATCATATCTGAAATTCAAGATTTGTGAATATTATCTTCCATTTTTAATCTCATATTACTGGCAACTAGGTTGAGCGTTGCCCCGGATAGGCAGTGGGGACCTGGGTTCGTGTCGCAGATGCGACTGAAATATTTTTAGTTTTTGTCCTTTTGTCCGGTTTCATCTCTCATTTAGGTTATGATAATATTATTTTCTTCAATGATTAAATATTACGATGAGGTTTTTAAATCTCAATAAAAATAATTAATAATTAAAACAATTATAGAGCTTAACGTCACCCAGATTAAGTTTAAATTTCGCCACAACTAAAAAAAATACAAAACAAAATCTAAAAATAAAAATATCCATACTAATCCAAAAACAGTACGCACACGTGACGTCAGATGTTCCAAATGCAAAGGTACCAACATAACAAGGTGTTTTAATGGTGTGATTTTTTTTCACTTTTAAATAATGATTTATAAATTCTACGTATAATTATATATAATAAAAGTTCTATATTTTGAATCGCAGTTTGCAGATCTATATGAATGTATATTTTTCAAGCCATTATATTTTTCAGTGGAGTTCTTTGTGTGTTGAAGTACCAAAATCATTCGAGCGGGGAGTATCATAATGGTAAAATTTACGCAGGTTTTCTGTCTGGAATTTTCACATCAACGCATTTTTTTTCAGCTGCCAATACTGTCAAGAGTGAGGTTGTCTAATTATTAACCATCACATAGTTTCCCTGGAGGAGGAGGCAGAAATAATGAACCATATGCTTCTTGCTTCATTCACATTCATGCATCCTTTCACACATACTCTTCTGTTATTCTGACCCTAGACATGATCTGTCTCAATAAAATGCCTGAATTGGTAAAACTTAAAATTGATCTCCCTACCAGTATTCCCTGCCTTCTAAGTCTCAACTCCCCCCAAATTAACAATTTATTAGCAAAATACATTTATAAAAATGGCATTAAAATTTAAGTCATTGGGGATTAAAAACACATAAATTTACACTGTTTAACTTATCTAACTTATCTGCTTCAATTTTATTTGCCCAAACATTATATCTTGTTTAAAAGTAACTAATTTTAAGAACAATCTGTACAATTAAAATCTAACTGATTATACATGGCCGAGATCGCCCTTAATGGGTGAAAGCCAATAACAACAAAAAAAAAAAAAGTATTTTATTCACCTGGTCATGCTGTCTCATTCTGGCGTCCTCGACTTCATCTAGCATTCATCTAGGGTCATACGAGGTGTGTTCCAAAGAAAAAGGTGAATTTTGAATTTTCGCGGGCTGTATACATTCGATTATCGTTTTTTTTTGTTATGTTGGTACACATATGTTTATCATATGTTAGCATTATCAGCCATTTTGGATCAGTGGTTTGCTTTTGACAACTAGAAAGGTAAGTCACGTATTCGGGTGTTCTTCGATTTTTTATTTAGGTTCGTTTTCTGAGGCATCATCAGTCTGATTGAAGTGAAATTTTAGATTTGCTTTATTTTCTATGTCCTCATCAGCATTTCTTAAAAAAAAAATTGATTCTTTTAGAAAAAAAATTGTTAATAATTTTTAATCCTATGGAGGAATTTCCTAGTTTTGGCCGGAATTTGATAGCCGTTTTCTGGGGCTTCATCAGTCCGATTAAAGTGAAATTTTAGATTTGCTTTGTTTTCTATGTCCTTATCAGCATTTTTTAGAAAAATCAAAAAAATCGATGTTTTCCGATTTTTTCCTAAAATTTTTTTTTAGTAAAAAATCGAAGAAAAAACAAAACGTGACTAACCTTTCCAGTTGTCAAAAACAAACCACTGATCCAAAAGTGCTGATAATGCTAACATATGATAAAAATATGTGTACCAACATAACAAAAAAAACGATAATCGAATGTACACAGTCCGCGAAAATTCAAAATTCATCTTTTCTTTTGAACACACCTCGTATATTCTCCTAGAGCTCTCTTCTTCGTTCAACCACTATACGTGCCCCAAACTATTGAAGCTTCCCCTTCAAAATATTACTAATTACGCTTTTTTTAATATATTTTATTTAATATTAATACCCCACAACAGTCCCAACTGCTCCTAACCGTCTGGAGCCAGTGAAACTATGGAATCCCCAATTGGGGAATGTTGTGTGGCTGAAGGTATTTAGGAGGGGAAGGAGAAGGGAAAGAGGAAGGTGGGGAAATACCTGGCTATTCATATCTGGTGACCAAACACGGCTAAAAGCCAATTCAAGCATCGTTTCAATTCTGAACGGTGGTCTTTCACCAGGGCGATACCGAGAGTATCTTCCACTCTGGAACGTGCGCAAATATACTACATATTATTTTAAATGAATTAATTATGGAACAGCACAAATTAATTAAATAAAATTTACGCACGCCGGGATTAGAACCTGCGACCTTCGGATTCGTAGTCGAGAGCCTTACCCCTCGACCATGGAGGCCGTCAAAATCAAAATCGTCGCTTAAATCAGTCTTGCATTCTTTCCAGATGTAAAAAGGCAACACACCAGGTTTTTCGTTTATTAGTTTTAAAACACGGGTGAAGCCGGGAAGCAACCTTTAGTGAAACATAAAGCCAAATAAATGGTTTAGGTTGTTATGATCAACATCAAAATCTTTACGTTTTACGCTGAAAGAAATTTCATTACCGACTTCTTTGCTTTGAAATAAACCTATAATTTGAACAAAAACGTGGCGTTCGGAGTGACAACATTCACAGCGTTCACGGGTTAATTTGTTTGGGACGAGAAAATAAACAAGAAAGGCCACCTAATGAGGAAACTCAGACCTCAAATTTATGGCCTTTCCTTTCTCGAAATTACACCCCGTTTTCTGGGCGTGTATAAAACGAAGTCTTTCATTTGCAATTTATCACATTTGATTAAAAGGTAAGAATTTGCTCCGGGTTTTTCAGTTGCAATAAGAGAGTGATTTCTTTTAGGAATGTTTTCTAGAAAACCAAGATGGCGGCCGTGTATTTTCTTTTTTACGTTGCTCTTTAATTTTCTCTCATTTGATTAGCTATTGAAGTGCGATGTTATTTTTTTAAGTGAGCCAAACTCCTTTATGATTGCCCCCCATAGATAATAGAAACGTGGGAGATGGGCCATGAAGCATTATTAGTATGAAACCGCGCCCAGAAAAGTGTCGCCAATATCGTTCACACACATATATATATATATCGTAGTACTGCAAATCGCACCTACGCATTGCGGCGCCACACCTTTGTTTCTATCTACACACCAAACGCATAACACAATTATTGCATTATATTTCCGCATAGTATATTGTTGTACATGAAATAAAACATTAAATTTCTTATCCAGGTATTATATTTTGTTCTCATATGGACTTCTTATTTAGTTTCATTTTTTTTTCTTTTTTACAAAAACAGTTACATACACCAAAACAAAAGCGGAAAAAATCACAAAAAAATATAGTTTACATAATTGAACAAAATAGTTAAAATATTAATAAATATATTTATTTATATGAACACCCATCTGGGCTTTTACATGGATTTTAGAGTATAACATAAAGAGGTATCATCAATTACAAGTACCTAGAGATCTAAACCATAAAAAATGAAAAATCTTATTCAAACGTTTTACAGTGACATGAAATAGAAAACCAAAACAATATTGTAACACAAATCATTAACGATATATTATCCAAGTTACAATACTATATATTGTAGGATTCATTAAAGTGATGGTATAGATGACGCTTTTCTGTATAAATGGAGTTAGTTTGTGCTTAAACTTGTTGTAGGTCATGCGGGAAAATTTCCACATTTCCCGCGAGGCAGTTAATTAACCTAGTAAGTCTTCACAGATGCACCACGATTGGTAAGTTAGTTCTGCACCTCGGAAGAAACAGAAGTGTTGGCGGCCTCGCGTGAAATTATCTGGGACATAAAATCTTATTTCAGCCAGGATGTCAGGTATTTAGTCTTTACATTAACTGTTTATTTTTCATAATTTTTTAAAATTTTATTTGAACATTAATTAATAATTGATCTTTATTAATATCACCATTATATTTTTATATTAATAATTTAATTCCAACAGCGGAATTATTTTCAAAAAGTTTGATTTTGACTTGCATTCTCCCACATCTCTCTCTGCAACGGGTCCATTACCGCGTGAGCCCGAGTTCATTTGTTTTTGCTTTGGCTTAGTTCAAGCATTGATCTTTAAAA